>JAOXJP010167644.1:0-26764 GCA_025762735.1 Platanus orientalis
CACACACACATATATATATATATATATATATATATATGGGGGAAATGCTTATATGCACTAGGGAAATGGCAACATAACAAACTACAAATTTTTTAATTTCTTAAATTATCCTTGCTTTATATATTCTTTTAAAAAAAAACAAAGGGCATTTATGTCATTTAAATTATCTTTATTTACCTTTATATTTCCATCCACCAATCACACAGAAAATCATATGGTAAAATTTGACTTTTTCATATAATTAAATTCCATTTCACTTTTATATTTTACAATACTTTCGTATTGTTTCTTTTTTATTTTTTTCTACAGAACTACCCAGCATACTGTTTCACCCTTTTTATTTTGTCAAAGTCGAATCTTCTCATGATGATGGTAGGGTTATGTGAATTGAGTTGAGCTTGAGCCAAGCTTGTCTCAATTTTTCCCAGCAAGCCTAGCACTTCGGCCTAGTGAGCCCAATCCTTATGTGACGAGCATGAACTGAGCTGAGCAAAACTCGGCTTGTCAATTGTATATCCGAAATGGCCATATGAATATTCTATGCTCCATTGAAATTCAAATCAACTTGACACCATAACCCACCTTGTATTGTAATGAATCTCTTATGGCGATATCGTGGGTCGTGACTCTTACAGCTTGCCACGTGTCTCTTGATAAGAGGACTGTGTCTTACTTAAGATACTAACTAGAGCAAATCAGCTATAGAAGAGATGATTCCAACCATATATTACTTTTTTTGTATCTATTTAATTGAATGGTCAATAAAGATTTTATAACAACATCAAAACTTCCAAAAATACTGTATAGCCTAGATAGTTTAAAATCATATGCTCATATTGATTATTTATGTAGGCATTCTTTTATGAGACCCATCTTGCTGTAGGTTATGAGACCCATCATGTCATCTTTAATATTATAATATATTTTTTTTAATTTTTAGGGTTTCAATTAGGGTGGTGCATGAGAGAAAATTGTTTACAGTCTACCATCACAGTCACAAATGTGGGTATTATTGGACAGAAGTTTGACATTCAAATCATGGGGGTGTCAGATCACCCACCAATGTTATGATTTCCAATTTAAGTGAGTGTATGGGCGGGGTCTGGGCTGGGCCTAAGGCCTGAGGCAAGGGTTCAATATACTAGGGCTTGGCTGGGCCTAGGCCCAGAAATACATATTTTAAGACCCAAGCATGACCCAATTCAAATTTAGGAGCCTTATGCATCGAGCCGGCCCGATACCCATTAATTCATAAAGGGTATTTTGGTAAATACACAGGTACTGTCTACCAAATATTTTTACTCTATGACCTTCTATTTACCCCTGTATTTACGAAACCACGGTTTGCAGGCTACCGGTGTGATACGTCTCCAATCAGATGATTCGAACCCTTCTCCTATCATACCGAACCGATCACCTATACCAACAGAAACGCCCCATCCTGGATTGTCTCCAGCTCGGATGTGTCCAGAATCAATTTTGGGCTGATACATGGTGACAAAAGTGAATGAATTGTTTTCCTAAAAACATGGTAAAAAAGCATCTTTTCACTTTTTGGCCATGTGTCAGCACAAAATTAATGCTTGGTTGATGCTGGACCTGGAGACGATCCCAGCTCCAAACAGCACCCTATTTTCAAACCCTCCCCAGAAGTTTTTGGGAAAACACTTCACAAAGCTCAAGGCTCACTGCTTTCGCTGTTTCTCTCTCCCATCCATCGTTCGTGCAACTCTCATCTTCTCTCCACGGAGAATCCTCTGTATCATATCCACTCCTCCTATGGAGGCCTGCTCAACTTCTCACCTTTTGTTCTCTTAGGTCCGTCTACGCCTCTCATTGTTTCTTTGTTTCCATCTCACTTTTACCATCATTTTGCATCTTCTCATCTGTTTCATCGGTACTTTGCCATAAATGCATTAAAGTTATAAATTTTTCATATGGCTTCCATCATATGTTGCAACTCTTTCAGTTTTTCCCAATCAGTTCAAATTTTTTGGTAAAATTGTCAAATAATGAAGTAAAATAAATCATTTTCCAAATCAGTTTTTTAAGAGGTAAAATTGGAAATAAATAAAAAAGAAGAGGTATTTAACTAGGGCTGTCAATGGTCGAATACGTATATGTATTTGTATTTGTTTAATTAATCGAATATTGGATTGAATTCAAAAATTTTGCAGATATTTACGAAAACAACATGGAGCTAGGGATTATAGAGATAGCTAAAAGACCATTGATAGATCAACGATAGAATGGGGAACTGGGTACTGGAAACTTTCTTTCATTCAAATTGAGAATGGGAGATGAGAAATGGGTTACAGTTAAGGTTATGGTATTCATATGCTATATTCTACATAATATGTTGGCACCATTCTGAAAATTCGCCTAAAATTCGCCTACAAATGAAGGACATGTGGATTTTGGTTAAATTTTAACCCATCCACAAAAATGGAGATACAAGACATGTTTCCAATAAGGATGCGAAACAATAAAGCTAGTTTTGTGGAGACACGTACTACGATCTTTAGCATGCAACGAACGTGGGTCATCACTTATATGAAACAGACAAAGCAGGGTCACGACACACTGCATGGTAGGTATTTGACACCATGATGAAGGATAGAAGAAGTGGCTATGATGACGAGAAAAGGTAAAAAGTGGAAAGTAACCACCTTACAACATGGAGATAATGCTACAACTAACTGAGCTCAATATAAATAGATGAGAGAGAGAGAGGAGAAGAAGAAGAAGAAAGGATCCCAAACATCATCAAATTTAGTTTTTATTTTAAGAGTAGGAGTATGTCTATCTTCGGAATAAGAGTAATGTAAAGTAGCCTGTAACTCAGTTTGAGAGGATATGATTTGATTCATTTATTGATTTCTATCACTAGTTTGCTCACTATCAAAGAGGATGACTCAGAAAGAGAGGTGTCCACTTTGAATCGAGGAAGATACTTGTACATTTTGCCAATTCTCATATCAATAAAAATTTTGTTGGGTTTTTCATTTCTTCCCTTCGAGGTTTATGAAAGTTCTTTTTGTTGAGACATGTACTAAACTTATTCCAGTTACTCGAGTTATCCAGACCTAGGACAAGGTGTGGAAAAAGAAATTTTTCCTAACACATGTCTTACAACATTATAATATAAATATTAATTATATATCAATTTCAATGGATTCAAATATTTAGTTGAATAATCAAATCAAATATAGATGCATTCGAATTAAATATTAACAGATCAAACATGAATTGAATACGGATAATAATATGATAGTTGATAACCCTATAGTTAAAAGTTAAAAGATTTACATGTTTCCTCTTGTACCCCTAGCCCACAGATTTAAAAAGCTTTTGCAATTGCTCCATTGGCTGCGATGCAACCAAATCTGATGTAAGCACCTAGACGCTGAATTGGTTGTCCAATGATGGATACATCATTGCTAGTCTCTTCAAATAGAATTTTTGAAATCATCTATTTTGTTTCGAAGAGAGCCATTGAACACTCAATCATCACTGCTTTAGATTACTTTGTTGTGAGGATGTATCTTTGTTGCTTTCTATGCTTCTCAGTGTAAGACTACATTGTTAGCTTAAAGGCTAATGGAACTTGTCAAGTCTATAGACTAGGGCACTAGTCAAAACCTAAATTTATTGTTGATATATTAACTTTTGAGTATGAAAAATAGCATGGGTTTTATTATAGTCAAACACACAGATTTATAATGCCTGATGTGGGGGTCCTTTATTCAAAGCTGCTATACCTTAGTCCCAACTCTAACTCGATCATGGTAAATAGTCGATTCCCATCCAAAGTCTGTATCAACAAACAATTCAGCTAAAGACTTGAGAAAGAGAGAGAGAGAGAGAGAGAGAGAGAGAGAGAGAGAGTAACTAGTGTTGGATCTTGTAGCAATCCTGGATGTCACATCACTTGCAAAAATTACCGAGTTCAATAAACTCAATAACATGAAATAGGGTGGATTTTAGGGTCTTTAGGTTGTAGTTGTATCATCGGTCTTCCCATCCTCAGGTTACCTACATACCCCCTTTCTAGGAGAATCAAGCTAGATGTAGCTCTACCAGACTAATTTGAGGCATGGAGGTGTCGTCATCATGTTTCTTGAGTATAGTTGAGGCCTCCCATTTAATGTGTAAGAGATTGTGAACCAAGCTAACCTTGGGATACAACCAATCTTGAACCATGTCCTGTCTCTCAACGAAGTGCACTCCCTAAAGAAACCACGATACCTCCCATACAACTTATTACCCTTAATGGTTGGGTACGTCCAAAATTAAATGACAAAAAACTTGTCCAAAGATATAAAAATTTTGATAGAGTTTGAACATCATATGTCAAAACCAAGTCATGAAGACAAGGACCTCCAACATAGTGTCATTTCAAAGGAACCACTGTGTGAGGGTTTGGAGTCCATGGACTCAAGCTACTACCTCTCGTGAGGGAGTGAGTCTAAATGCAAAAATCGGACCTTTGGTCCAAGTCCATTCGGCCTCTTCTTCCTTTTCCTTTCTTCCTCTCTCGGCTCCCTTTCTTATTCTCCTTTTCCTTCTATGAATTGGTGGGTTTTAGCCCAGCCTTAAACCACCTAGGACATGTATCCAAATTCAGGTGGAACACCAATTAGCCCAGGCATGGGAGAATGTCTCTTTTTCAAGCTTAGCATGGGCTTGGCTTGTGACGCCCGTAATTCAAGGTCCGTTCTGGACTGTCTTGAATGACCCCAGCTCATGGTAAAGGTGGACATTCATGTGTCTAGGTTCATTCTTGTACCTGTCATTCGTGCATGACCAAGTTCATTCGTGGACTGGTCATTCTCCACTAGCCCAAGTTCATTCGCCACCTTGATCTAGCTCATTCGTGCACCTTGGTCTAGCTCATTTGTGAACTGTCATTCGCACACTCATGGTATGGCTCATTCACACACCACTGAACCATCTCATTCGCGTACGTTGTATTCAAGTCATTCGCACACCTATCCAAGTTTAAACATTTTTCCCACAACTAACCCAATTTAACAAGAACCCATTTGGGATGTTGAAAAGGAATCTTGTAACCCTAATATGACGATGTGCATATGTAAGGTGCAAAATGCGCCTCAAATACCCTTGCGCCCAAACCTTTGCCCTTGCCCGTACAGGTGTCTGAGTCCATGTGCATGTGCGCTTGCTACACTGTAGCAAGCTATAAGAGTTTGAGCTCTTTTAAAATACACAAGATGAGGGAGAGTGATCTTATATAGTGCAAAGAGTTTTCCCAAGTTTCGAATGTGGGACTATTCCCAAAAGCTTTTTTTTTGGAATAATTTTGAAAAAACCAACTCTTAAAATGGTGAGTTAAGCAAGGTCATAATGGCTATTAATAGCCTTCCAATTTCAGCAACTGGTTCATCCATGGTGATGATGGGTTTAGACCGAGAAGATGACAAGTTCTGGCAATATGACATTGACGGGTGCTGATTTTTGCTTGGAAGAAAATGTTCTGTGATGATCATGTGTCTGTAGTATTTATGGTGAATTATAAGCTGACATGTACTCTATTTAGGGTTCAAAAATGTGTTCACATGTAAAAAAAAGAGAGACCAAATTCAAAAAAAAAAAAATATTTGCACGCCTACATAAGCCTGTGTCAACACTGACAATCATTCTCCTTTTTGTTTTACTAAATCAATTAGGGATAAACAAGTAATTACAGATAACAAAAATAAAAAATCTGTTTTGAATAATATTTTGTTTTACTTTATTATTTGGTAATTTTTCTAAAATTTTGAACCAATTTAGCAAGTATAAAAGTGAATATTTCTTGTGTTCAGAAACAAAGAACTCAATTTGATCCCAAGCATGCAGTAATTATTTCAAAGAAGATCTTAAGGCTGGAAGAGTCTATGTGCTTCAGGTTTGTTAGTGTGACAAGGCATTGTAAGTTCCACTTCTTTATTTGTAAGTTCTTTTTCAAATACTCACACAGTGCGGTTGTTTTTTTTTTTTTTTCCTTTTCTTAATTGGAATAACGGATTAAAATTATTATCAGTTGCAATCTCTAAATGGACTGATATCACAAAAGGTATTTTGGTCAATACATATGGGTTAAAGGAGAGTATTACCATATATATATATATATGCACATGTGTATTTTTATTAATACATCCTTTGTCAGTGTTTATCACTTTTCACTGCTGATGTGTCTACTCCTAATGTCATTCTTATACGATCTGAAAAAACTGATTTTCGTACCTAATCTTTTCAGTAATAAACCTTATTTTAAAAAGCCTGAGGTGTGATACCTACTATCCTTTCACAAGGCTTTGATCCAATGTCAACTTTCAAACCAAAATGAGTAGCTCAAACACGCTCCGGATTCTATGCATTCAAAATCTGTACACAATTCATGTTCAGAGACATGTGATCACTCACATCAACATTGAAAGTGATAAGCACGCACCCCAAAAAATACAAATCACTTTTCAATGCTGAAATGAGTGTTCTCAGCCCCGACATGCATTATGCACAGATTCTGTGCTCACATAAGCCAAGCCGGTTCAAACAAATTATAATTGTGATTATGGGCTTAGATTATGTGGGAACGAATCTGGTGAGAACCGTGAAAACGGCACCGGAGGGGCTAACGCATCAGTACCAAAAAGTGATTTTCATTTTTTAAGATGCACTTATCACTTTTTGGCACCTGTGTCCGTACCCTAATGCAGTTTTCACAATTCTCACAAGATTCGTTCTCACCTAATTTTTAGTGATTATAATGCGTTTTGCATCCCTGTGGACCTGTGCTCCTTGAATTAAACACAAGCCAAAGTACAAAATTGCAATTACTAGATTTAAAACGTTCAATTAGAACCAGCTTTCTGGAAAGCCCATGCATCTTGGGATAAGGATCATCTTGTGGGATTCATCTATCTGGCATGAGGATGGTCTCTACCACCCCCACTACCTCCATAACCCCCTCTATGTCCATGGAAGGAGCCGCCTCAAGGGGATTGGTTTATGGACGCTTCCCTTAACAAATGCTCATCGCTGCATCTTGTCAGGGCAGACACATTAGCATTGAAAAGTGATTTTCATTTTTTTGGGGCACGCATATTCACTTTTTGGTGCTGATGTGCCCGCCGCCTGACAAGAAACAGTGGTTAGCATTCGTTTAGGTGAGCATTTTTTATCCATTCACCGCCCCAAGGCATGCCTCGTAACCACTCCCATAGCCAAAAATTAAAAACAAAAAGAAAAAATATCTTAGACTAGGTACTTGTCCATGATCTGCCTTGGCATCAACACAATCATCTCCATTGGACTCTAGCTCTCCATATTTCACCTACCCCAAAAATTCTTAAAATGATGAACCCAACAAATGGAGTAGAAGGAACAGGCAGCAACGCTCCTCCAATGAAACCCAAGAGATTTTATAAAAAAAAAAAAGCACAATAAACCCCAAAAAAATAGTCAAAAACCAAAATTTGAATGGCTCTTGGGTTCTACATAAACCGAATCAACCTGTTCTTTCCATTGTTGGAAACGGTTTTGAAAAACACACCCAGATTTTTGTATCCAGATTTTTATGTAAAATCTGATCGGATGGCTGTGTTTGAGCTAAAATAAAAGTAAGACCCATAAGTCTTTTAAAGTGGGTCCATATGGGTTTATATTCACCTCAATGAGGAGAATAACTCCATATGATTCGATGCTCAAAACCATTAATGAGTGAATGAAAAATTATCTCCAAAAGTGCCTAGTTGATCACTGGTAAAAGTGTGTGAAATTTGAATAGTCCCACATGGACTAGCTCAGAAATTTATGTGTGTTCATATACACTAATGGTGAACATAAGTTTGGGCCCCAACGGGCACTGCTGTTTTGTGGATGGGGCAGGACCTAGCCAACATGGGCTGGGCATTTAAACACACACACACGCATGCCAAACCGAACTGGGTCGGGTCGGGTTGGGTTAGGTCAATAAGAAAAATAAATAAATATCATTTTTATTTATAATTTTCTTTTTGAATTATTCCAAAATTGGTTACACCTGCTAGGGACATGTCCCTTTGAACATGTTAACAGTTTTGCCCTTGTGGGGGTGTGACTATTCGAATAGGTTTTACAACTATGCCCTTAAAAACTGTTGGGCTGAATAGACATACATGTGACTATTGAATCACACATATTGACACATGTTCATTTCGTACGGACATGTAGGTGTCTCTTAAATCATTCCCTTTCACATATGTCCGTTCCCTACGAATGTATATGAGACTATTATATTGCAACTATTGGCCATTGGTGACTGTACAGAATCAAAGATTGTGTCCCTACATCTGTTCCGAATAGACACCAAAAATTCTATAAATAAGAGGTTCCTAAAAAATTTCATAATTCAATTTTCGGTTAAAGCATTAGTGTCTCATGATGCATCCATGTTAGTATTAGTGTGAGAGAAAAGTACAACACGAATTGGTTCGCCAAACACAGATTGTAGTGCTACTTTTGTGTATTGAAGATCATTGTATCCTGGGAGATAGACGTCCGACTTGATCGTTAGCACTAGTGCGAGGGACAAATCTGTCTTAAGGACATAGTGTCTAACACTAACCTTGATCTACTTAAGTGAAGTTATCATCATCCAAATCAAGTAAGTATTTCATTTATTTGATTTAAGTAATACAAGATAGACAAGTAAAACAAAACATAACTACTCAAGAATTTACGTAGGCTAGCAATATTGCTTAGGACCATAGTAAAAAACGGTTGAAGAATCTTTTACTATGATGTAGATTATAGTTACAAAAGGTCCACAATCCCAATCAGTCTGTTTTGAAAACCAAAGCTTTCAATTGAAGAAATTGCTAATTTGGTTTCGGCCGACTTAACCGGTTTGGATCAAGTTTTCTAGTTGCCAATAGTAGTTGATGCCCGTTGTACAAGGTAGAATTCAAGGCACAAGCACAATATAAACTATGTAGTGCAGTTACAAGGATGCATTTTTGTTTTGCTTATTAAAATTAGTAAAATTAAGCATGCAATGTTATAATTCATTATCTTTCAAAATAAATTTTTATTTGTCTAAGATAAAAATAATAAATTTTTATTTACAGTACAACTATATAAAAAACTACTTTCCATTATCTAGGAATGATACACCAGTATAGCATATCTAAATACTATTAGAGAAGTTATTGGATTTGTCTTTGCCACCCTAGGGTGGGTGCAGAATAGCTGGCGATTAATGATATTCAAGACAGTGAATCCCACATGCCTTTTTTATGCCTACCAAAATTTTAATTGAAATGTTCTACTATATCAAAGAATGAGTTCAGCGATTACTTAGGTCGTTATCACTAAATTCATAATTTCGTATATGCTCCCTGAGGATTTGGTGTGACCCCTTAAAAAACGCCTAAGGTTACACCCTGCATCAGGTGCAGACACATCAGCGCAGAAAAGTGATAATCACAACACAAAAAGTGTAAATCACTTTTCCAGTGCTGATGTGTCCACCCCTGATGCCGGGCAGACCTTGGGCATTTTTAAGGGGTCACACCTAATCCCAGCCAATCTTTGCTAATCAGATCCATTACAAGAATATCAAGCTATCAATAATTCATAAACAAGATAAAACTATTTAATGGACAAGGAAACCCTTTTTTCTTAGAACAATGATTTTAGCATTCCATTCGTCGAAGTTTTTAGATATTTCAGAAAGAAAAATGTATCATATTAAATTTAGAGAAATGAAATGCAATTAGTTTTAAAATCTAAGCAAATCATTATTTAAATTATTTTAGAATTCTTGCATCATTAAAATATATAAACTACACGAGCCAACCATTTAATCTTCTTTTAATATAATCTTGGGTCTCGTGTCCTAGGACCACTAATTTTTTTATTTTTATTTTTGGTAAATATAAGGAGCATTAGTTCTTCTTTGAATATAATCTCGGGTCACGTGTCATCAGACCACTTGAATGAGCCTAAGATGCTCAAATTTGCCACATGTTGGGATAACATTGAATAAGACCCGCCTCAAAGATTGTCTGGGCCAAAAATCTGCATGATCAAACAATTTGTGACCACCTGACTATATCAAATTTTACTAATCTTCTTTCTAATCATCTAATAAATAAAATAAAAATACAGGATTGTGATCACATGATCAAACTATTTGGGCCATGCAATCTCTGGGCTGAGGCCTGTGGGTAATGTGATCCAATAAGATCCAAGATTTTTTCATTAGTAGATCCACTAACTGTGCTTCTCATGTTTAGGCTCACAAGGGATGAACAACCTCACACACGTCTCTAAATTGTTCTTGGCCTTTTGATCTAGATTCAAACCCTAATAAATTTATTAGCTATAGTACAGTGATGGTCAGCAAATGATCTGTAAGCAATGAAAATTCCACACAACGTTCTCTGTATCTGTCCAGGTTCATGGGTCGACCTTGCCGATTTAATTAAAAGGAATTGAAACAACAAAAGAGACATGGGAGAAATGTTGCTGCGGACGTGCTAAAGCATGGAGACGTTTGTTGTTTTCCACCAAGTCAGAGATGGGGTCACGGGATGATATCCTCTGCGACGCTGAATATTTGGGCCGGGCTGGAGCCACCATTCATGGGGCGCTGTGTGGTGTCAACTACTGACAAAAGTGTATGGCCCACCCTCATTGTCAGTTCTTGACACCACACGGCACCCCATGAATGGTGACTCCAGCCCGGCACAAATATTCAGCGTTGCAGACGATATCAACCCATTCCTGACAACTTCGCAAATTTAACATGGTTACCAAAAATAACAGCCTGGTGGATCAGTGATATGGGTCTCTTTGACTCCATGTTTAAAAATTTGTGACTCGGAAGTCAACCGTACTGAGTTACCAGGTAACTCATCCCGGTTACAAGCTAGTCAGAATATATATAAGTACAATAAAATTATATATATAATGTCTTGTCCAGGATACCAGGTGATGTCATATGGAATAAAATGGGTGAGAATTTGAAATTTCATCTAACTCCCACCCATTTATTCCATATGATGTCCCCTGGTGTCCTGGACACTATATCCTAAACACAGAAAAAATGGGTGATAGATAAACTATTTAGCTTTCCCCGGTGGGCTAAAAGCATTATGGTAAAAAAATGGGATAATAGGGTGATTTCCTAGAAAAGTCATCGGAGTTTTAGCAATTAGTCAACCAGGAACTCTGTGAGTTGAGTTTGACTTGATGAAATGAAGATAAGTGAGGCCGCTTCTTATAATCTTGAGCAATTTAGAATCATTCCTTCAGGTTTAAGGGATTGCTATTATGGTTATCCTCTTATCTTTAAATTAGTATGCAATCTTCTTACCTAATCTACTTCGCCTGTAAGAGACCCTTGGAGATACCCCTAGCTGGTAAGAGTAAGAACCAAGGGAAGTCCAGGAAGCCTTTCATATTCACTTCTTGGAAAGATATATATGGCCCACCATATTAGTGATTATTTAACGCCTATGATGATGATTTTTTTTTTTTTTTTGTATGAATAATGCCTATGATGATTCAATAAACCAGCTATGATGATTGGTCTAACCGACTTTTTTATAGGTTGACTTCCTTAATTATGTTCTATTTATTATATGATCATGAAGAGAAGTAGCCGTGGAAAGATAAGCTATAGAGATGTCTTCCCAAAAGTACAAGAAATATGGTGATTTGGGGATTTTGGATGTCTATATAAGGTGGCCTTCTTGTTGGTTTATTGAGTGTCTTCTCAAACCTTAGAAAGCAGTTGGGTCTTTTGGTTTTGAACAAAATTCTGCCAAGGAAGGCCTTTGGACAAGATGACTACAAACTTTCTTCTCTTCTTTGTTTCTCTTGTTGCTTTAGGAGCTTTTAGGTTTTGCAATGGACATGAACTCAAGATGAAGTTCTATCACAAAAGCTGCCCTCTGGCTGAAACCATTGTCCAAGATATCACATGGAACCGGGTTGCAACCAACTCTAGCCTCGCAGCTAAGCTACTAAGGCTACACTATCATGACTGCTTTGTCAGGGTAATTCATCCATATCAATGTTCTAAGAACCCTGGACCGGATCAACACAGTGGGTAAAGTGGGCTGACCAGGTTGACCCATGAATTTGTGTTTGTCTAATACATAGAATTGTGTTTCTAATCTGTAATGTAAGGTCCTGGTTCTACAGGTTAACCTTTTGGTTCAATGGGTTAATCCATCTTTAAAGCAAAAATCTGGGTCTGAATGAGATGAACCCATTCAGGGGTCTAGTTTCCGGGTCAGCCAGTCTGAAGTTCTGATCCAGTCCAGCTTTTGAAAACACTAATCAACACATGCATACATTTACGTGTATATATATAGATATATATGTACTATGTGCACATGAATATATATCTATTATGGTATTGCCATGTTGATAATCTTGTGATGACTATTGCTGCTATTCTGGATCTTGTGTTGTAGGGGTGTGATGCATCGATACTACTAGATTCGAATGAGAATGGTAAAGCTGAGAAAGAAGCAAGACCAAACCTGTCTCTATCCGGCTACGATGTAATCGACGAAATTAAGGCTAAAATTGAGCAAGAATGCCCTGGGATTGTATCATGCGCCGATGTTGTTGCTTTGGCAGCTCGGGATGCTGTTTCATTCCACGTAAGATTTTAAGACAATTACATAAAATCATAGAAGCATTAGTTAATTAGATCATTCATTAGGAGCATTTAGTACAAGACTGTAATCTTCGTGTGAAAAATGAAGAAGCAATAAACTAGAGTGATATTTCCAGCAATATTAATATTTTGAACCTTAATTTGGTTAGAGTTTTAAGCATCCATTAATACTAATATTAGTCTTCAATTCATGTGCATGAAACACAAGCAAAGTCCACCTTGTCATGTCATGCATGTCCACTCACATGTTTCCATATATGTCTGCAGTTCAAGAAACCCATGTGGAAGGTCCTAACCGGGAGAAGAGATGGAAGTATTTCTCTTGCTTCTGAAGTAACTGGAAATTTACCATCACCATCATCTAACTTCACCACCCTACTGCAACTCTTTGAAGACAAAGGGCTCAGTATCATCGATCTTGTAGCATTATCAGGTAAAGAACTTAGTTTTACACATTAATGTATTAATGTAAGCATTCAAGCAAAAACACATCCATATGCGTACATAGGTATACATGTTGAAATATGTCAAGTAAATTAACTCTAATTAATCTCTATCTCCTATAACCTTAGACTTGATTTAAGATGGTAGCAGAGCAGGTTCTAGGTCACGAGTTCAAATCTCTCTGTAGATGCAATTATTCTCCCAAGCTCTCTATGCACATGTATACATGTGATATGACTCGCACCTAGCTCCTCTGTGTTCATTGTCTAGGAGTGTCCCCCATAAGGAGGAGTGTTGAAATATATCAAGTAAATTAATTGTAACCTCTCCTATTACCTTTGGTTTTAGGAGAGACGGTCAATTGATTAACTTAAAGAGTATTTACACACAAGCAGGCACATCTTCAAATATGAATGTACCTACGAGCCAAGATCTTCTCCTCCTCGCAAGTGTCTTGTGATTTCCTGGTATGCACAAGTGTCACCAAAAAAAAGTGAAATTACCTTTTTGGATGGTGATTTTCACTTTTTTGCAGATACTTGTGCATCACAGGAAGTCACAAGACCTCTTGTGAGCAAGAGAGGATCCTGAGATGCACGCATTCTAGATCCCCCCGTGTCTGCAGATATAAGTCCAAGGGTGGACACACATACCAAAGAAAGTTAAAATCACCGTGTTAGAGGTTGATTTCACTTTTTGGGGGTACATGTCCATCTCCTGCACCAAAAGATAAATCTACAAGCAGGGGAGGATCCTTAGGGGTCTACATGTTTCCGTGATTAACTTTAGAGATATAAATCGTGTAGGTGCACATACCATTGGAGTCGGACACTGCGGTGCACTTGCGAGGAGGCTCTTCAATTTTACAGGAAAAGGTGACGCAGATCCTTCACTCGATCCAACTTACGCAGACTTCTTGAGGATAAAGTGCACCAATCCACCAAACCCCAGAGTCACGGTTGAGATGGACCCTCGGAGCTCTGTTACATTCGACAGTCACTACTATGAGATTCTTAGCCAGAACAAGGGTCTCTTCCAATCAGATGCAGCCCTTCTTACCGTCCCGACCTCTGCCCAGATAGCCAAGCAGATGCAGAAACCTCATGTTTTCTTTGCTCTCTTTTCGCATTCAATGAAGAACATGGGATCGATCGAAGTGCTTACTGGGAATTCTGGAGAGATTAGAAAGCAATGCCGAGTGATTAATGCATAATTGCAACTAAGTCTAGTTGTATTTGTAAATCAACATATTAAAATAAAGGGAGATTGTCATTCTCTTCTACGGTCTCCTATAATTAAAAAATGGTGTTTAATTTCATCAATTCTTCCATTTAGACCCCACGTAGCCTTTTTCTAGAGACTTTTTTTTGTGTGGTATTAGTAAGGACATCCAAACCGCTGCATCATCGTAGGTTAGACATTAATACAATCACTTGTGGAATGTTGCGAGTCTTGGAGTCGGGCCTCTATTTTGGAGAGGTGATATGTTGTGAGTCTTGGACACACACCTTCTCTTGGAGAGGTGATACCGTGACCATCTCTCATAGAGAGGCTTATTTTTTTTTTGTGAGAGATAACGAGGTAAAACTTTATTCAAAAACAGAAGGACAGAGAGGCTAATTGTTAATTGGTTTAAAAACACTTTTGCCCATTTGGCTAATATTAAAATAAATCGTATGGGATGGGAATCGATTGGCCTAACCCTAGAATCTGAGTTGTAGATCCAATGCAAAAACTATTTGATTAGTACCGTTCATCTCGAATCAACTCGAGGATTATTAGATTGGATAAATGGTTTACAATGGTTCATATTTGTTGTTAAACAATGATAATACAATACATATAAGATATTCAAATTAGAAATAAATGCAGTTGCAATTCTACAATCGAAATGCTTTGTAATTCATCACTATTTCAGTTTCAACATACAAAAACTGAAAATTGCATGTAATAATACAAAATATTAATAAATTTAACGAAAAAGAAGTAGAGTTAAAAGGCTCTTATTGGTTTGTACTGAGATGTACTAGTAGGTATTGACTTAATGATCTTCGCTTCCTTCTATTCTAATGTGGTAAGACTTCTCTGGTGACCATCCTAAGATTCAATGAAACAACCTTTTTGAACCCACATGGTATAAGAAGTTCCATAGTGAATGGCAATGAATAGGCGTAGCAATGTTTGACATGACAAGTGAAACCGACACGAACCCAACATGAAATAAGTGAATTAGGGTTGATTGAAAACATATTTTCGGATCAAAGTAGGTGAACCTGCTTTGACACGATTACTAAATGGGTCAAGTTCGGATTGAGCCATATAGTTATATACCTTTATCTTGATACGATACAAACCAAACCCACCAACATGAATTGCCACCTCTAGCAATGAGTGTGGTTCAAATCCGATGAAATAAAACTCTAGAAAAAACTCAAAATGTTTGCAAATAAAACAAGAAACGTTTACAAAAAATAATAATAATAGAGGATAAAGAGAGAAAGAGAAAGATATGGTTTTTCGAGTATGTTTAGACTGTCTTTGTGATTCCTTTTATTAAAGATTTTGTAGAGACATTCTTAGATGCGTATACAAATTAACATCTTTGACACCATTTTACATGAACAATCGCATAGTGATGTCTGTAGACACATTTTGCACTTTTCCTTATAAGAATCACAAGTTTTTGTAATGATTATTTTTTCAAGATCTAGACAATTCAATTAATCAAATCTTTTTCAATTGATCAAAATGGTTCAATCAATAAAAGAATCTTTTTGATTGATCAAATAGAATGCATTTTTTATCCCTAATAAGCTTCGATCGATTGAAGCTATTGTTTTTTCAATCGATCAAACCTGTAAATCTTCAATATGGCACTATCTTGTGAAAAACATTGCATTATAGTATTTATTTTTTGAATTTTGTTGAAAATTTCATTTGAGTAGTTCTTGCCCTATTTTATAGATCAAATTTCAATTACAAAGCATAAAAAATAAGGGTTAAAATAATTTTTTATTTTAACTAAGAAATAAAAAAAGATTGTTAGGTTACGGGCAACTTGCGTGTTTGTTAACCTTCCAAAGAATGCATTCTCCGGTTACCAAAGGCAACATTTGACATGGTGGGGCTATTAGAGAGGGTTAAAAAGTATGTTTTCAAAATGCATTTTTTCAAATTAAACTTTATTATAGCATAAAGATGTAAATATCAATGTTGTAAGGGAAATATAGCAATTTTATATATAGTCCAAAATTTCCCCATTGCTTAATAGATTTATAATTTACCAAAAAAAAGTTTATAGATTCATAGTGAGGTGAAAACTCAATAGCATTAGATTGAGAAAAAAATGTTTTGACAAGGAAAATCCACATAAAAGTTGATTTTTTTCTCCTTTCTGAAAAACAACTACAAACAAACAATAGAACAGAGATAGTGAAACCAGATATCAATGCCTCTAAAGTCTGAACAAACATAAGTCACGAAACTTGTGTGGTCAACAATCTAACTGTTGAGGGGCCTCCAAACAGTGTTGATACATTATCATGTCCCTGCCAAGATTTCATGCTCCAAATGCTTTTTGAACTAATTAGATCCTTTCCTGTGCACCAGATTTCTTGGGACCAGTAGAGGCACACATTTACCCCCCAAAAGTGAAAATGTGTGCACCTCTCATGGTCACAACAAATCTTATGCACAAGACAAGATTCTGATTATTTCAGAACCTACAGAATTTTATGGAAACAAATGTTCTATGAGTAAAAGGGTCTGTGAACCATAATCTGACATGTGGTGTGCTGGGATTAAAAACATCAAAAAAGTGCTCAGATGAAAAAGTAGGTGTCAAAAAAGATGCACCAAAACACATCATGTGTTGATTTGTGGAATGCCTACAGAGTTTTTTTTTTCCATCGCAGAGAATCATTCTCCTTTCTATATTTGGCACTCATATGCTCTTGCTCCCCATTTTGATCATTTAGGGAGGACAGTCGGTCAGTCACTCCTTAAGTAGCAAGCCCCATTTGGGTATGCGCTAGATCGTGTTGTGTACTGGTATTGTTATTGTATGTGTTCAACACATAAAACTTGCTTGCAACAGTGGGCAAACCATAAGGCCTCGACTGCAACCAATGATCATGTGGAAGGATCATGAAAGTCTGAATTGTTTGATAATGTACTGAAATCCCTCATTATATTTGAAGAGCATAATGTAACCCATGTCAATATATGAAATTGAGTTTTGGTTCCTTACGAACATAAAAAAAAACAAAAACAAAAACAAAAACAAAAAACAGTGGGCTTGAGACAAGTTTCCGGCCCAAAAATAACAAGAATAATGGACGGGTTGGGAACGCCGAAGCGATTAATATGGATGCATCTCTTAGATTGTCTAGAGTTAGAAAACCCTTGCGGCAAGTAGTGCTAATGTTCATTGTATGCCATGCCACAAAAAAATTACAATTCTCTCTCAAAAGTCAAAACACTGGGTGTCCTGCACATGCATTGAACTCCACCACCACTTGCCACCAAAGAGGATCCTTTGCCCTTTTTTTGTTCCTTGTACATTCCCTATCCGTTGTTGAAAATGCAAGATAATTTGATTTTTTTTGTTTGTTTTATTACCACTAAACAATTTTTCAAAGCCACCACTTAGCATCTTCTCCCGCCCTTAGGTTGGTTCAGTTTAGAGGTGAAGGTGTGGGGAAGTGTGAAAAAGTGAATGATTTTTCCTCTTTTTCACACAAATTGACTAATTTGTTACGTGTTAAAAGTGGGAAAACTACTCAACAAAACCGCCTTATGAAATGAAACTTTCACACATTTTGTCTAAACCCTTATAAGCTATTTTCATACCAAATGGAAGTAAAGTGTGGGAAGTAGTGTAAAATTAACTTTTCCACACTTTACTGTATTTTGCTTTTAATCAAGCATGCATAAACACAACCTTAAAGTTTTGTCTATCATTTTGCATGTGTTACTGTGTGACATATACCTAGGGGTGGCATGGGCCAGGCCAACCCATATCCGACCCGAGGCCTGTACTTTTTTTAGGGCCGGGCTCAAGTTTACCTTTGCCTAATCCAGGCTTGAGGCCCGAACTTATTTATATATATAATATATATAGTATAATTAGTCTTTTAAAATTATTAATATTTTATAAGTTAGTTGGTAAACATAATTTTTTACAAAATATATTAAATTTAACTCTTAGTAAAATTAATGATTTTTTTATAAAAAATTGTCTTTATAATTTTAATATATAATTTTCTAAGCTTTTAAAAACTAATTAAATCTTATAACTCAATTGATTTAACTATTATAGGGAAAAAATGTTTTGTGATCACAAAGTGTTTGTGGCATTTTATGGTGAATTAAAAAGCTAACATATCATGTGTTTAGGGTTTAGAAAAGTGTTAAAGTGTAAAAAAAAAGAGAAATTCAAAAGGACAATAACTGTCTGTGTTGACACTGGATTACGTAGGCATGCCATTGACACATACATGATGTGTGTTTGAATTTAGTGCCTCCTTTTTTACACCTAAACACTTTTTTGAACCCCAAACAACCTGTGTCAGCTTATAATTCATCATAAACACTATAGCCACTGTCACCGCATAACTTTTTTTAAAATTCAAAAACACATTATGTGTCAATCAATGACACGGCTACATAGGCCTGTGTCAACATAGTCATTCCCGTTGTTAAATTATATAGGTTTGAGTTCGAACCTAAATACTTTTTGAAAATCATGGGCTGACCCGAACCCAATAAATTAACTAGGATCGGGATTGGACCTAAGTTTTTTTAAAAAGTTTGGGCCCAGGTTCAGGCCCAAGCCCATATTATAATTACAGGGCTGGGTCCAGACCTACCATGACCCGGTCCTTGCCCTCCCATACATGTACCCCAAAAAAGTGAAAACTACTCCTTAATTTGGGATCGGTTTATGAACGCTTCCCTTAACAAACGCTCATCACTGCTGCTTGTCAGGGGCGGACACATCAGCATTGAAAAGTGATTTTCACTTTTTTGAGGGTGTGTATTCACTTTTCGGCGCTGATGTGCCCGCCGCCTGACAAGGAGCAGTGCTTAGCATTCGTTAAGGTGAGCTTTTTTATCCATTCATCCAAAAGGAGCTTGACGTGTGCACCTGTGTTGACCGTTTATCCAAAGATTCCAAACGGAGCCTTGGTTCATTTTTTATGAGAGTGTTCCATAGAAGGGTGTTTTGTTAATTTTATAAGTCTTTACACTATGTTAATTTACCAAAATGCCTTCTATTAATCACGTGTGGTAGGTTGCCTTTCCTAGTCGCGCGACCAGCGTACCTCGCCTTCTTTCTCTTTAAATGGGTTCCCCTTAACCCCTCTTCACTTTCTTGGACCCCAAACTTTCTTCTCTTCTCTGCAAATTACAAATCTCTAGCACAGAATCTCAGCCATGAGTCGTGGAAGTGGAGCTGGTTACGATCGTCACATTACCATCTTCTCTCCCGAAGGTCGTCTCTTCCAAGTCGGTGAGCATTCTCGTCTGTTATCCCGGTTATTTGATACTTTCAAAGTCTGAAAATGGTGCAGGATTAGGGTTTTTGGAGTCACTGAATGTGTCGATTTTTTTAGGTTTTGTTTCGTATCTTCATCTGTGATTGAAACTGATCGATTTGTGTTTTCTTCGATGAAATAAGTACGATTAGGTTGTAGGATTTTCTAGTTTTCCCCCTTTGGGTGTCAATTTTATAATAATGGAACTTCTGAATGAACGAACAGAGTATGCTTTTAAGGCAGTGAAGGCTTCTGGGATTACCTCGATTGGTGTCCGAGGAAAGGATTCAATTTGCGTTGTCACTCAAAAGAAGGTCCCGGTGGGTGCTGTAACTGCTGTTCGCTGTTTGTGTACTTTTTTGATCTATAGATAAAATTATCGTTTGTAATTTAGCTACTGAAATTTGATGCAGGACAAGCTTTTGGATCATACTAGTGTGACACATCTTTTCCCCATTACGAAGTTCGTTGGACTGTTAGCGACCGGCATGACAGGTTTCCTTCTTAAGCTCTTTTACATGATTAGCTTGAATCATGAAGAAAAAAGAATTTGTAGCAACATATGCTGTGGTTATAGAGTTGGAGGGAATCTTGTGTTCATAGGTTTTTTGTTTTTGGTTTGTTGAATATTGATGGTGTTATAATTTAAAGAGAGGTATTTTACATACCTGGAAGCAATCACGTAGTGGAAGAACTTGAATTGTGCTGTAATTTGCACCCACGTTGTGAAGAAAAAGCCAAATCGCCGAAGCAGAACACCAACACTTGTTGTGCAGTGGCACTACTAGATAGTGTGAATTTCCACACCGTAAATCCCAACACAAGGAGAGAGAAGAGAGCAAGAGAATGAACTCATAAATGATAGTATGATACCCACGTTTTGGCATATAACCTCTATATATAGAGGTCTTATAAGAGGAGTTTTAGTCCAGTTCACACTCCCACTCCTACTGAGATTCATTTACAACAGTTTGGTTAGGATTTGGATGCCTACATGGGCGTCCAATTCACCTAGAATTCCAACATCTCTCACTCATCTATAGTGTGGCATATCAATAAATCTCAGCGCTCCACTATTCTCAATCCATCGTATATCTCATACAGGAAAATGTAACGTGCGATCGATGGAAATCATGATCTCTAGGAGAGAACACCTTGCTAAACTTTATTTATTTTTATGAATAATGATCTTTATTGAAAATGAAAGAAAAAAGAAGAATGCATAAGAACAAGCCCAAAAGGCCAACAAAACTAAAAAGAGATTACATTAGTGCAAAGGGAGAAGATATAAGACTGCCAATCCCTGTTAAAGTCGAAAATTTTAGACGCTATCACCTAAGATGCCACCTCAAAAAGGATGGAGTCGGCCACATCAGGGGGGGCGGGGACACTTCACATCCTCAAAGATCCTTCTATTCCACTCTTTTCAAATATCCCAACATATGTCATGCAAGATTGCCAACCAAAATATCTTCCCACTAGCAAAACACATATCATTTTCGTCAACTTAACCATGCCCTAGACTAATTTTCCACATCAAGTTGCACGTTTTCTATTCCCTCTGGAGTCTATACACGGAACAACGCCAACTTCTAGTACTCGCCACAAGCCTCTTATAGGGATAAGTCAAAAACATTTTGAGTTTTGAAAAAACTGGTTTCACTCAACTAATCATCTAAATATGGTAGTACCAAGCTTGTGCATTCATCATTGTCAATGGATGTGCTGCCAAATCATCTTCTTTAGTCCTCATGCTGTTTAGTCATAGCCTAATTGCCTTCCCAATCATATCCTTTTAGACTAAATCACTCATGTTCGTAGGAAACATACTGGAATAACAATTATTAAGCCTTAACTTCACAACATAATCATGAGTTTATTAGGGCAAAAGTGCGTACATGACCAAAGTCTCACACTGTAAGGAGCGTATGGAATTATCTCACTACATATGTAGGCCACGGTCGTAATAACACATGTAGTATGGAATGCATGCTACGGTGGAGCTCACTAAGAGTTTGTATGGGTCTTGGTCTAGTTGTTCTCTCTTGTACTTGATTTGGGTTCTCTTATATATATATATATATATATATATATATATATATTGTTGGTTCACTTAGAACCTACTCTCGACTCTAATTGACATCATAGACACTTGCTTAAATCACACTCCATTGCTCCAAAAGCTAGTGTGAGTGTTCACAATACGTTTAATGTCTCATCATGCTCGCAAATCATGCATTAGAGCGATTGTGGTGATGTGCATGACCTAAACTTGGTGATGCATCACACTATATGTCCAATTACACGGGGCTAGTGTGTGCAACTGATTGCGTCAATAACAACAATCCATACTACATGGAAGAATAGAATAACAAATCAACATGATCATCATATTAAATAAATGAATGACTACAAATCCTATAGGGCTCAAATTGTAAGCTAAATATGAATAGTCTAATACTAATAATAAAAAACATTACAATCTATGTAGTCTCATACTCCTCTCATGAGTCATGAGCCCTAAATGTATCTTTAGGAATAGGTTTAGTGAGTGGGTTAGCAACCATTTAACTCATAGAAATATACTGGAGGACCACCTCCTACTACACAACCATGTCTTGTATAAAGTAATAAGTTATATCAATGTGTTTAGTCTACTTGTGATACTTGGATCCTTAACATATGCTAGTGATGCCATACTATCACTATGAATCGTAATGTGATCCTTGGCACTCTATATGATGCCAAGTCGCTGAAGGAACCTATGGAGTCAAACAACCTCTGTACAATAGCACTATAGGAAATGTACTCCGACTTCATCGTGGATAAGGCAATACAAGACTGTTTCTTACTGCTCCAAGAATAACTCATGTTAAGAGAAAAGCATAGCCATACATAGTGCGTTCATCCAAATTGCCACCCCAATCTGTATCACTATAGCTTGCAATACCAAGTCTGCTCCCCTGAAGCATAGCAGATAGTTTGAAGTCCCACATAAGTATCGAAGAATCTGCTTTACTATCCTCCCCTGCGCTTGGTATGACAGACTAATCCTACTACAAAGTTGATGTTTGGTTGAGATAAAGAAGAAGAAAACACCTAGAATCACTCTAGGGTTCCTAGGAATCATTCATATGGTTTTGAAATCACTTAACCAAACAATGGTAGCAGCCAATATTCAATATTTATTCATTGATGTCCCAAAACTTGAGTAATAAGAAATATTTGTATATTCCAATAGGTGGGGCGTCCAGCCCTATTGGACATATTTTCAAAATTGTCATTGCACATAAAATTGTGCAAAAACCCTCTATAACTCCTTACCAACTTGACCAAAATCTATGAAACTTTAAAACTCACTGAAAGAAGACTGAAATAACAAAACCTAATGATTGAACCCCACATCTACAAGTAAAATTTTAAAAATACCCCTAGATGCATAAAAACCCATGTAAACAATAAAAAGATATAAATACAATTACTAATCTAAAATGAGATTCGAACACCCATCATCATGTCATATCATTTTTTTTTTTTTATCAATGAAGAAGGATTTTATTAATGTATAAATATATGATGGAAATGAAGCACCAACAGTACAAGCCCTTTCCGCTAAAGACTGAGATATAAGAGCGTTCCACTCATACATTCAAGAAGAGAAATTACAATCAACAAAAAGGGTAGGTAAGACACCCATCTATATAGGAGGGCAAAAAGGTCCAATCTTTCGACTGAGCTATAGAGGCTTCTTTGCCTTCAAACACTTGCATTCCGTTCCATCTACAAAGACCAACAAATAACAGGGGGGATGCTATTCCATAGGAGAGCCCCTTGAGGCAAGAGGATACTCATTCGATCGTGAAACCATAGATCCAAATGTCAAGTAGCACCCAACTCTGACTAAATCTTTGAAAAGCTTCTCCCCATAGCTCAAAAGCAACTTGGTAGTGAAGAAATAGATGGGCAGAGGTTTCTTTGTTACAACCACATAGGTTGTAGCAATTAGCTAGATACATACCTCAACTTTGAAGAATGTCTAGGGTAAGAGCTTTGTTAAAATGGAGAAGCCATAGGAAGAAGCAGGCTTTTGAAGGCATCTCAGACCTCCAAACTTCACAAGTTAGGCCCTGTATAGATCCTACTGGACGAATGATGTTATACATCGATTGGACTAAGAAGCCATCCTCAGTATTAGGGAGCCAAAGCCATTGATCCCCATCTTTTTTGTGCCCCACAACAGCCCTATCTAATCTTAGGAGTAAGTAGGATATAGAGATGATTTCACAATCATTTACTTGTTGTCTTAAATGAAGGTCCCATGAAACCCGTCCATTCTCCTTGATCATATGTTCATCAACTATTCCATCTTTCAAGATAGCAAGAGAGAATAGATCTGGATAAGCACATGAAAGAGGCATTGAGCCATACCAAGTGTCATGCCAGAAGGGGATTCGATCTCCTTTGCCTACATGGTACTTGGTACTTGATCCATTGTTGAAACACCGGTAATTCTTTACAAATGTCCCTCCATAATCCCAACCTGTAAGCCCCCATTGGGAACTTTGAGAACCATTGCCTACCATGATCTTTAGATTTGGCTGGAATTACTTGTCTCCATATGGCATTTGGCTCTTCCCCATAACTCTATAGCCATTTTGACAAGAGAGCCCGATTCATCTCTTTAAGAGATCGCAAGCCAAGACCTGCCCCGTTAAAAGGAAAACACAATTGTTCTTTGTTAATTTGGAGGTGGAATTTGCAACTCCCATCTTCCGCATGCCATAAGAAATTAGTTCTTATCCTTACTAGCTGGTTAATATTCGATGAAGAGGCTTGAAAAGTAAACATAAGGTATACTGGAAGATTTGAGAGGGCACTCTTTATAAGCATCACCCTTCTTCCCTTAGATATTGACCCTTTGGTTAGTTTACTTCCCACACTATTCACCACCGAATCCCAGATGTGCTTGGATTTCAGTCTACCTCCTAAGTAAATCTGGAAATGAAGAGGTCATGCACTCAAAGAGAGTCACTAAAGTAACTAGATTTGGAACATTTCCCACTGCCATCATTCTATTCTTTGGGAGATTGACCTTTAACCCAGATATGGCTTCAAACATGAGCAACATCCCTTGGAGATTACACAAATTTTCTTCCAAATGTGCCATATCAATGCTTGTTGATTAGTCTTCTTTCTTCTAGAATAGGTCTTTTAATGCTGTTTAGGATCTCCATCAATTTTCCCTGACTTGAAACAACTCAACCCCAGCAAGTTAAAGGCATGGTATTCCTCATACATGTCTGGGTTGAGCTGCTGAAATTCTATAGCTGAGATCCAAGTGCATTATGGCAATGGGTGACCTTTCCACTTCACAAGGAATTTTTGATAACCATCACTAAAAATAAAATCAACTTCTCATCTAGAACATCTTTAATAACATCAGAAGTTGCAGACATAGGAGGTAATGCAGGAACTGGCATAGCCTCATAGGAGTAGAAGCACTTTCATGGTGGCCTTGATAATTGGTAGAGATCCTCTACATTAAATATTAGACTGATTGCCATGTCATCTGAAGCTCTAGCACATGGGCATTGGAAGTTTGGAACTAATCTTCTTAAGAATGTTGAAAGGTTATTTTAAGTTTTTTTAAGGGTGGGATAACCATGTAATAAGGCCTTTGTGCCATAGGTAAATTGGGTTTTTATTAGGACGATGGTATTTTTGTAATAAGGCATTGTTGCCAAGGGTAATTTAGTAATCTTAGCAAGTCAATAAGTCAAAGTGGGGCCCTCTTAGAGTGCTAGTCAAAATTCTTTAGAAGACCTTAATTTTTGGCAATTTCGTTTTTTGAAAGTCAATGGTTTAGTAGTTTTGGGCTTAGGAAAGCCTTAGGTATCACTGAAGCTAGTAGTTCAAGACTTTCTAATTTGGTTTCTTGCCATTTTCTTGAGTGTTTGAGCCTATATAAAGGGTTGCACGTTTTTGTAATAGGTAGACATGATGAATTAATGAAATTTGGTTTGTTTGGTTAGGGTTTATCCATCTTATTCTCTATTTCCCTTGGTGTAGCTTTGAGACTTCCACTAGGGTTCTATCCTTGACTTCTTTTCTTCTCCTTCTTCTAATACCTTATTCTTTTTCATTCTACTTATTCTTATTCTTCTTCTCTCCATATCTACCCTTACTTCATTCTACTCATTCTTATTCTTCCTCTCTCTATATCTTCCCTTACTTTGCTGCTGCCATATTTCCTATATCTGAAGTATTTCAGTTGTTGTTTTGGAGATTCTGGACTGCTAGAAAAGAGTCTATCGTCTGGGTTTTACAGACCTTAGAATTGGCCAAATCTCATACCATAAACTGAGGTATTGTGCTCTTTATTTTATTGGGTTTTCTTTCTCGACCTCTTCCCTATAATTCCCCTCAAACCCCTCTTGATTCTCCCTTGTTTTCATCAAGTTCTAATCATAGATTCCCTACTGGTTTATGGAAAACATCCATTAAAGAACCTTCAAAGTTCTGAAATTCTATGATTTCACATGTCAAATATTTTCAGAAATCAATGAAATTTTGACCATAAACCACTGATAGACGTCAAAATCTGTGTAAAAATTTTCACAACTTTCTGATGCATTAGTAGGGGTATTTTGGTAATTTGGATTCTGTCTAAAAATTCCAGAATTGCCTTTTTGAATTTCTCCTTCTTTTCTTTTCTTTATTCTTCTAAATCCCTCTGTTTGATTTTATTATTCCATTCCTATATTTTCTTAAAAGTTTGATTAAACGGATGTGTTCCTTTCAATTCTTGATTGCTTTACATTGTGTTCTTGCTTCCGCTAAATTAATTGGTGGTTCTTTAAGACTCTTGGCTATATCCTACATCAAGTTTCAGCCCAGTTGAAACTCCCACTTGATGCAGCATAAATAACCAAAGAGAAGAGATTAGACTGAAATGTGTATAATAGGGACTGTTTTATGGTGTAGACAGATGACTGTTAGAGGGGAAAACAGTGTAATGTTAAGGGTTGAATATGGGCTGACAAAAGGTTGATTTGGGGACAACTCAGAGGACTGATTAGAGGTTATTAAGAGAGGAATA
>JAOXJP010167645.1:0-12749 GCA_025762735.1 Platanus orientalis
AAACCTAAGATGATTCATTACTAATTGTAGTTAACAAATCAGTATAAATTTGAATGAATTCATTACAAACCATCACCCCATGGCTACAAATGCTTTGAGAAACTCAAATGAAATGAGTACATTACAGGTGGTTATCAAACAGGCTATTAGTTAAAGCATTAGTTATTACATGATAGGTTTAGAGTTCAAGCCTATACCTCAACATTAAATTTTTTTAAAATTCTTGGGCCAGCCCGAGGCCCAATCAATTAATTAGGGCCAGGCCTGGGCCTAAGTTTATTAAATATTTATAAGCCTAAGCCCCAGCCTAAGTCCGGCCCATGCCCACCCTACTTGTGGTTATAGGGACAAGATGAATTACATTATACGAGAATGAGCCTAACTGGAAGAGATATTAGGAGAGTGATGAAAATGGAATAGGAACGAGACTCGGGTTACCCAATTTGGTGGATCAGGGATATAAAAGGAATAATTTAAATGACTTAATCATTAATTACCTCTTTCTTTTACAAATTTATCTTAGAAAAAACAATTTCTTAAATAATTATTTTTACCTCATTATTTGGCAATTTTGCCAAAACTTTGAATCGATTTGAAAAAAATCCCTTAAGAAAATGTTTAACACATGATTGTCGTATTTATGTCTTGAATGATACTACGAGGATCCACTGGTCTAGGGCAGCATCCCAACCTGATTTACAAAACTAAAATTGAGATCCAACCCTATAATATCTTGGATTGGAAGATTTTTTGGGTGCTTTTGTAAACTAAAATTTCATTATGTAGAAGTTTTCATTGTTCTTTTTCACATGTGAACAAGATCTATTTTGTTGAACAACATAAATTTTTTTATTATTTAAGATGTTTCTTTCTTAATTTTTATTCTTTTCAAGCTACCATCGATTCCAGTTCCTTCACTTTATTATAACATTGACCTCCTTTGGGGGGAAGTTGTCCCCTCCACTCAGAATAATTTACTTGGGAAATGACACAAATGAGGACTACAGCCAACCTTATATGACTGGTTCCTTTGTAAAATTACAATCGGTTGACATTTGAAGAGATCCGGCATAAGGCTGACCACGACTAAACTTTGTATGTTTCCAAGGTACACTCCCTTCTCTTTTGTCTGTTTTCCGTGAGAAACACTTTCCTTTGAGAATATAAACTTTTATTGTTTTTGTAACCTTAAAGATTTGCAGTGGCAATTTTTTCCATGGCAAATTATAGCATTAAAAATGAACACACCATACCAAAAAAAAAAGTGTTAAAAGGACAAAGAATTAAAAAATTAAAAAATAAACATGCATTTTGATCATGCTGCAAAAAATTTCCACAGCAAATCTTTACTCTTTAATTCGCTTGCGCAAACTGGCTCATTTGCGAGTAGCTTATTCATGAGCTTTTAATTTGTGAGCTTAACATTCATTCACAAGCTGCTCATCCACAAACTACTCATTTGTGAACTTGTTGTTTAGTTGTGAATTACCAGCTGTCTACAACCTTAATGTTTAAACCGATTCATCTAAAACTAGAACGTGTCGTTATCACATTTCTTAAGGGTAGTTGAGACCTCCCATTATTGTGTAAGGGATTACAACCAAGCTAACTCTGAGATATAATCTAGCATGGGTAGAACCCTTGTCTCTCTATGAACTTGCACAGTCTGACAGAGATGAATAAATCTCACAGGTTACTCAAACCCATATTTCAAGTCAGGTTTTCCAAAAACTCACTAGTTTAGGATTCATCTATTTTTTCAAAAATTTGGTAGCATAACACCATTATAAGTTCACATAAATGAACAAATAATCATCTCAAGAAAATTAAGGTAACCTCTCGCGAACAAGAGCACCGATCTTCAAGAGGCATATCATCCATGGTCATACGTGAGCTCACACAAGTGAGAGTGCCAACCAAGGAGAAGTTCATTCTTGAACCAGATAATTAATCTCCAAATAGATTTGTCGCCGATTCAAGAACGCGGTAGCATGCTGAGTTTGGGACTTCTAGTACAACAAGAAGAAGAGGAAGACAATGGAGTTTATAGCTCCTTGATGTCTTGATTCGCCCATCCTTTAGAGTTTATAAACTCCAGTATTTTTCTATGGAGGTGCACCACCTCCAATTCCTCTCTTCTTCTTTCTTGCCTTGGTTCACAGTGGGGTGTTCCCATTCTTCAGAGTTCAGCAACTCTATCAAATACACAGAAGTGGAAAACCTCTTTCTCTTCCTTTTTCTCTCTGGTTTCATCCACAGTTTTCTTCCTCCTTATTTATGCCTCATTCAAGCACATTATAAAGAGGGAGATGAGGACCTGTGATTGAGTTCATTCGCTAGCCCCTCATTAGCCAGCTCTAATGAGAACATCAGCCATATCTCTCTTCTTTTGATGTAGATGTGGACAACACATTACCACACAGTCTCCCATGCATAAGACAACTCTCTTTCTCTCTCCTGACATCTCATGTGATGTGCAAATCAGCTTTGACAAGCTAAAGCAAGAGAGAGAGAGAGCCATTAAAACATGTGCACATGAGACAAGAGAGGGAAAGTGTCACTTGCCATGCCTTATGCGAATGGCCCTTTAAGCCCCATTCGTACAAGGCATCTTGCCTTTAATTTTAAAATATTTTAACAATCCCCCACTTATTTTAAAATTTTTAAAACAGGTATTTAACAGGCATTAAGAGAGGTTGATGCTTATAGGTGTAGGTGGCGTCAGCCTTGAACCCACACTTCAATCCATCTGAGACTTGGTGGATTAATCTTGAACCATTCTAGTTAACAAACCAATTTGTCACATGCACAATCCTTCATTAATGAGGTTTTGGTCATTTATATATTAGATGCACGCTTTAAGGCCTGCACATTATCCTAGTTTACTAAAGTACTTTAGAGATAGCCTCAATCTCACAGGAAGTGACCAGCTTCCACACTCAAATAGGTGAATTTCTATTAAGGGTGTATATTAGCCTCATCTTAAATTTGGGACTATAGATCTCATTAAGAGAACCACCGCATTCTCATCATTCATCATCCATAGGTAATCAAGCACATGTTCTATAGATACAACCTTCTATATGAACATCTCATTTGTCATCTATTGGAAAAACCATCAATAGGCTCACCACAGGAAGGGACACATTTTATTAATTGAAATTGTGCTTGCAAATTGATTATATCTAGTTGTTTGCCCATTGAACCATGATGACTAGGTTGGTTTCCGATTAAACCTTGGATGGCCAAGTTGGTTTTTCATTGAACCTTAGACAACCAAGTCGGTTTTTCATTGAACCTTGGACAACTTGGTTGGTTATCTACTAGATATTCCTTAAAAGGCTTAACAGTCTCATTCTCCTTGATGTGCTAGAGGTTTTTGTAACGACCCACATTGTTACTTAAAGGGTAAAAATATAAGTATACTTTTATAAATGTAAATTTTTTATTTCACATGTTTAAATAGACCATAGAGTGGTTTAGGAACTCATTGGACCAAGTTAGAAGTGTAAGACCCAAGTTGGGCCTCGAACCTATCAAGTTCGAAAGATATCCTAACTTTGCATTTAGGGTACCTTTATAGGCCCACTGGTATAAATCTTGAGATAATTAGAAGTTATTTTATACCTTGATGGAAAGATCTAGGAATCTACTTTCCAAAAAAGTAAACGGAGTACAATTATGAGTCTCCTAGAAGAAGTTATGCTCATTTAACCACAAGGTGTCTGTGCCAACTAGTCTGTATATTTAGGGTACTTTTCCGGGCCCACTGACACCAATTACGAGTGAACTAGAGTATGAACCATACCTTGTTAGAAAGGTCTTTGAGTCTAGTTTTTAATCCAATAAATGGTTTACAAAAAGGAATTTTTTAGAGAAAGTTATGGTCATTTTAGTGCAAAGGGGTCAAACCTGAAAAAGGGCATCCGGATCGATCAGACCCATGCTGGAAGGATCCGCACTTAGCGAATCAATCCAACCACTATCCAGATCGATCCGGGATCTCAGAGATTTACAAAAATCTTTACAAAACATTGTCGGATTGATCTAGTATCCCTGCGGATCGATCTGATACCCCTTTGGATCGATCCGAATTAACCCAGATTACGTTTTTTTTAATCCATATCAATTTTTCTTCATTTTGGGGAGTGTGGGGCCCTTCTAACTCAACCCAAAACCCTATAAATAAGATAAAAAACCCTAATAGTCTCATTTACACTAAAAGGGAAAAGCGTTAGAGAGGTTTACAGGATTTGTGAACTAAGTGTGGGAGTTCTTCCTCAAATTGGGTAAGTTTCATTCCCAACTTCGAAAATCTAGCTAGAATTGGTAGTTTTTTTTCTTGAATCTTTTAGTTCTATTTGATTTATGTTATATCTACATTATTTTACAGAGAATAAAGAAAAAGGTAAGAGTTTCTTCTCCAAGATCTTCTTGAAAAATAGGAAAATAAGCTTAGGTAAATAGTTATACAAAACTTACTATATTTCTTGTATGTTTTAGGTTCTCAGAAGTTTTGTAATGGTGAAATCTTGATTATATGTATGTTTTCTCATATGTTTGTGAAGTCCTTTGCTAGGACCTTAGAAACCCCAACTCTTTTGATGATTTGTGATGAGATATTGTCATATTATGCTAGGATCTTAGAAATCCGTAATCTATTTTGTAAATAAATGTGATTTTACATTATATGTATATGTATTTTCTTAAAATATTGGATTCTATGAGCTTTGAAAATATGTAAGTTAAGGATTTATGAATCTATAGCCTTTATGATAGTTATTAAAGCATGGAAAGCTTGATTTTTCAAGAAAAACATGAATACTTGAATTGAAGTTGAGCATCTCTTAATATATTATTATAAGCATGAAGAATTGGTTGCATATGTAGGAGTTGATTATGATGTATGTTGACTCTTATTAGAAAGGAATAGTTAATGGTGACATATAAATTGTTTAGAGATTGTTATTGAATGATCCAAAAGTTATGTGCTAAGACTATAAATGTTTTGAAAGCATGTGTAATATGATTATTCATTGGAAATATTATTTGGGCTAAGTGTATTGATTATATAGTGTTTGAAAGTATAACACCATGCCAAATTATATGATTTCTTATGGATAAGTTAGAGATTGATTTATTAGTGTTGTACATGCTTCCGATCATGTTAGCAAATGTATGGTATAAAGTTGGATGTCTTTTATGGTACTGGTGAATGCCTATAGTAATAGACTTCTTCTCTACTACTAAGTTAATTAATGTAACATGTGAATAATATATGTTCTTGTGTTATGGTCAAAGAATGCTCACGTCATGATATGATAAAGTAAATTAGTCACTAATGAATGAGGAGTGAAATAGATAAAGAATCAAGAAACACAAAGAAGATAAGTAAGAATGTTAAGATGTAAAGGTCTCATTATTGGGAATACGTAAAGAATGAAATAAGATAAGTAAGGAAAGTAAAAACAAGTGTCTTAATTATGATGGCCCTCCCATTGGGGTAAGAATGCAATGGTATGATGGCCCTCCCATTTTGGTAAGAATGCAATGCTATAATAGCCCTCCCATTGGGGTAAGAATACAATGGTATGATAGCCCTCCTATTGGGGTAAGAATGCAATGTTATGATGGCCCTCCCATTGGGGTAATAATACAATGGTATGACGGCCCTCCCATTGGGGTAAGAATACAATGATATGGCAACCCTCCCACTTAAGTAAGAATACAATGGTATGATGGCCCTCCCATTGGAGTAAGAATGCAATGGTATAATGATATCCCTCATGATTAGGGATAATATGATATGTCAAACGTAAGTGAAAGTAAAGTGTAAAATAAGTGAAAGAAAAGTGTAAGAAAGTATAAGATTGTAAAAAATAAGTGTAAGAAAGTGATACCAAATAACTATGAATAAGTGTAAGTGACATAATAGGTCTCACTATTAAGAATGAAACTATGTTAAGAGATAAGAAAATGTTCATAAGATACATAAACATGAGTGAAACCATTATAAGAGGAATGAAAAAGTTTATAAGAAATAAAGAATGTTAAGGATAGAAGAACATTATATAAGTTTTAAAAGTAAAATAAAGTTATAAGTCATGTAAAAGAAGAAAAGAATCAAGGCAAGAAAATGGAAACATCTAAGTTTCACAAGAAGAAGTTCATAAGTTATGTAAGAAATAAGTAAAAGCTCATAAACTTTAAAAGAGTAAGTTCCCAAACTATGCAAGAAAAATGAAAATGTATGATGGTTCGTTCTCTCATTGGGATACAAGTCGCTACTATGAAGATAAATGATAAATATTAAATGACCAATGAAAAGATAAGTAAACACTAAGACAAGGACAATGAAAATCAATAAGTGATAAGTAAAGACATGATGAATGATAAGTAACCTATTATAAATAACACGTAAGAAGGTGAATGATTAAGTACTAAAATGAAGATGGACTCGTTAAATATAGAAATAAAATTTCATGTTTCATCATATAAATGTGTTATTACGATTGCTAATCACTTAAGAATGATGCATGCCTAGTTTAAAGTGATTTGTATATGTATATTCATATTAATGAGGTATAGTCTATGCATGATAAATGAATAGAAGTGCTTATTGAGATGTATACTAGATATCTTTATTATGGATGAACTGTGAAATATTTATTATGTGTAAGTAGAATCATGCATATTTACATATGTGGATGTTAAAAGAATACCATGAATAAAGAGAAGCATGTGATGACTATTAGATGGTGTATGTACACTAGCACATGCCTACACACTAGAACTAATATGTATCCTATGTGAAGATATACATAGTATTTTGTATTAAAAGATTCGTGTCTTGCATGTTCGATTTCCGTAATAAGTTTTGTGTACCTACTTACGAGCCGTGGATCTCACCCATCCATACCATTTTTATTACAGGAGAGATTTAGTGCAACCGAGCCTTTTAGAGTACCTTAAAGCCTAAGGGGAGGCATGCAGTAGATACTTCACCTTTCATTAGTTTTCCGTTTACTTTAGACTTTATATTTCATATTAGACCTTCATTTTATTGAAATAAAAGTTTGACTTTTGAGACTTATAGCTTTTTATTCGAGTTATAGGGATGGGAGTTTGTGATATGATGGTTAGTTGGTACATATATTATGGTTTATTTCTGCTGCACCCTTAAGATTATGGTTAAATGTGATAGTTTATGATTCCGCTGCTTATGTTATTTTAAGGTTAAGGTTAAGTATTCCATGAAGATCACGGGTTCAGGTAAAAGGTTTAAATTTATAGATAATTTTGTATAGATCCGGTTTAGTAACAGCTTGATTTCATGCCTAAATAAGGTAGTGAATTTCGGGGTCGTTACATTTTAGTTCTAGTTAGGCCATTTAATTCTCGGGTCAACCATCTCATTGGCCTTACAAGTCAAGATTAGCTCACTTAGTCATCCGTGTACAAACCCTTTTATCATGCATGCATTCCCCGTATTGAACTTGAGGTTAATTTATTTTACACTTCAGGTTTATCACTTAGAATTATTGACATTTAAGTCTTTCAGGTATAAAACCTGGATTTTGTTGCTAGTTTCCTTCAGGGTCATGGACCTGAAATTCTATAATTTAGTGTCCATTAGGTACATTAACCTAGAATACTTGTCACGTGTATCAGATAGACATGTCTGGAATTCTCAGAGTTAGTCATCAGGCATTTATCTTGGGAGGCTTATCACGTGTTTCAGGTATGACACTCGTCATGTTTGACACTTCCCTTCATCAGGCATTACTGGCCTGGATCATCTCAAGTGGTTATAGACTTTTGAGAACTTTTATTTAATTCAATGCATCCACTAGTTAACTTCACAACCACTATTCTAGATGTCACATCCATGAAAAAAAATCTTTACTCTAATTCTAAGGACTTGGCTATGAATTCTGCTCTTTTGGATTTCTTGGAGCTTCACCTCCTATCCTAGTAGACATAAATTCAGGCATTGAATTCGTACAACAGGTAGTTTTGCTTGGTATTGGATACCAGCAGATCCATTGTAGATGGATTTCACAATTTATAGTACTTTATACATATTGAACAGACATAGATTTGGAAATCTAATTCTTTCTACCTATATCCCTAGTGTATTGACTCAATAATACATTAGTCATAAGTCTGACATAGTCATTATATGCCTAAAGCATCTTCCTTTATCTGAGTATTATGATACACTTTATCAATTGGTCATTAGACTTGATCAGAGATTTGTGTCATCAGCTCACAGCCAGTATACATCAGAATATTTGCTGATACATGTAGTGTACATCAAACCTTCTAAGGGTTTTCACTCAGTACATGCTTGAACTAGTAAAAAAATTCCTTTTGTCTTTATAAATAGGTAATTCACAGAGTTATTTGGGCAATTCCCAGTGTCACTCACGTCACTTCATTGACAAAGGATACTTGATTAGGGAATTACGTCATATGCATCTCAGTGCTGGACTTAGAATGAACATACATGTCTAATCAATGGGTTTTGAGTCTATTGCCAGCACGAGACTTCCACACAGTTCATAAAGCCAGGTGGAGAGTCACATTTATCCTTATGAGGATCTTAATAGTTTTACGCTTATTAAAGCACGATTTACATCCATTTAATTGCATGTGGATTTTCTCATTAAACTCCTCGTGAGAGAGTATTTCTCATTCATGCGATTTGGCATCAAGAGATTTCTTGTCTCTAGACTATCACCATTCAATGGTGGTTAACCCCAAGGGCACAGGTTACTAAGCTAATCTCTTAGCCTTTAGTATACCTGAAGATGACTAATTGAGCAATCTTGACAACACGATTCTCAATTGGTTCACCAAGAGTGAATACAAATATTCATCCAAATTAGCTTCCCTTCATGTGTATCTTTAACTCGTGTAAAGGATTACATCACACCACTAAATGGTTGCATGGTGGGTGTTAGGATCTCCCTTTGCTAGATAATTTGAATTGTTAGTATCAATTTCAATTAATTAAATGTCTTGGACTTCTTCCGAGGTAGACATTGGCAAAACCTCAAGCACTCTCAGGTTCTTGGATACATGCACAGTTACACCTATTATTTCTAAGCTTTTAATGAATAAAATTCATTCTATACGGTCTTAAGTTTAGACGAAGGGTAATGTTGCATATAATTTGATTTGTACATTTTAAGTCTTATTATATCCGTATCTCATAATCAGTTCCTTTATATTATAGAGAAATGCACTTCCAGTATTTAATTCATATTTAAATTTTCTCCATTTCCTTGTAAGAAGGCTCACATGGAATTATAGACATAAAGTAGGAACTTTATTTGGCATTATGTAGAAAGTAAGATTACATATCTACAATTTGTTCTAAACTCTTATCATCGCATTTATCATTGTCAAAATACGGTATATCTTCCCTACAGCTCCATCTAGTGTAGAGTATAAGAGGTAGCACACAATTTTGAGTGTATCCAAAATTTATAGACTTCAGAAAACACTATCTCGAATAGATTCAACAATCTTGAAATCGAGTCATGGAAGCGATGAATTCTCCCAAATGTTAATAGCCAATTAACAATTCATTGAGATTTTCATAATCTCAGTATTCCCAGATATTTGATTATCATTCATGTCCCAAGTTGTTATGCATCAACTTGACTTACTCAAACACAATAAAACCCTTGTCAATGAACACACAATGTTTGGTCAATGTTCACTTGTCTGATTCAATAGCAATGTTGAGTCCGAATATGCTTTAATCCAGCACTTAAGATGATCGCCTCCTAGATGTCGATGACAACTAAGACTTCCTAAATGTGATCAGTCTTATAAGGATTACTTAGAATACTGTTTTTAGGGTATCCCTATAGACCTGAACAGTCTTGATTTTTCATATAGAAAACCGAATACACTTGACATGTTCTTTTTCTCTCAGACACTTGGTCAATAGCTATCTATGGAGTAATACATTCCATATGAGCAGCATGAACATGTCTTACTCGCATCATGATTCATGATTGTTTGTATCGATCGAAGGCACAATGCAATTCTCATATTGTAATGTCAATGCATGTGGGATTTACAATTTGACATGGGAGTGTAGTGAGAAATTTTTGTAAATAACATGGTTCCATTCATAAGTTAAATAAGATTGACTTGTAGTCACATAGATAGAAGTCTGGATTTCTGTTGTTCCCTCTCTTTAATCCCTTCAAATCAGCTTAACTCATTAAGAGTTAGACTTGATAGTTTCGATTTTACTACGAGAGTGAGACATACCTTCAAATTGTTAATTTTGAGGATGGATTAAAACAAAAATTTTGTGCTTGCATAATCAAATTTCAATTCTTAAGGTCCCATTAATCGAGCATTGTACATTTGCACGCTGGCCTAGTGGCTCATTCGAGAGCTTGGTCAATTGCGAGCCTTACATTTGTGAGCTTGTGCAAATTGGTTCACTTACGATTAGCTCATTCACAAGCTTTTAATTCGCTTGTGCAAACTAGCTCATTTGTGAGTAGCTCATTCATGAGCTTTTAATTCGTGAGCTTAACATTCATTCACGAGCTGCTCATTCGCGAACTTCTTGTTTAGTTGTGAATTACCAGTTGTCTACAACCTTAATGTTTAAACCAATTCATCCAAAGCTAGAAGGTGTCATTATCACATTTCTTGAAGGTAGTCGAGACCTCCTATTATTGTGCAAGGGATTGCAACCAAGCTAACTCTGAGATACAATCTAGCACGGGTAGAATCCTTGTCTCTCTATAAACTTGCACGGTCCGACAGAAATGAACAAACCTCACAGGTTACTCAAACCCATATTTCAAGTTGGGTTTTTCAAAAATTCATTAGTTTATGATTCATCTATTTTTCCAAAAAACTGGCAATATGACGTTATTTTAAGTTCACATAAATGAATAAATAATTCAAGAAGATCAATGTAACCTCTCGTGAACAAGAGCATTGATCTTCAAGAGACATATCATCATGGTCGTACGTGAGCTCTCACAAGTGAGAGTACCAACCATGGAGAAGTTCATTCTTGAACCAGAAAATTATTCTCCAAAGAGATTTGTTGTCAATTCAAGAACGTGGTAGAGTGCCGAGTTTGGAGGCTTTCAATGTAGCAAGAAGAAGAGGAAGGCAATGGAGTTTTTAGCTCCTTGACATCTTGATTTGTTCGTCATTTAGAGTTTATAAACTCTGGTATTTTCCCATGAAGGTGCATCACCTCCCATTCCTCTTATCTTCTTCCTTTTCCTGGTTCACAGTGGGGTGTTCCCATTCTTCAGAGTTCAGCAACTCCATCAAACATGTAGAGGTGGAAAACCTATTTATCTTCTTCCCTTTCTTTTCTTTTTTCTCTCTGGTTTCACCCATGATTTTCCTCCTTATTTGTGCTGCATTCACACAAATTATAAAGAGGGAGATGATCGAGGGCCTACAAATGAGTTCATTCGCTAGGTCCTCATTAGCCAGCTTTAATGAGAGCATCAGTCATCTCTCTCTTCTTTTGATGTAGATGTATACAAGACACTATCACACAGTCTCTCATGCATGAGATAACTCTTTCTCTCTCTTGACATCTCATGTGATGTACAGATCAGCTTTGACTAGCTAGAGTGTGAGAGAGAAAGAGCCATTAAAACATGTGCACATGAGACAAGGGGTGGAGAGCCATGTCTTGTGCAGGCCCCATTTGCATAAGGCATATGACCAACCCCTCATTAGCCAGCTCTCTAATGAAAGCATCAGTCATCTCTCTTCTTTTGATGTAGATGTGGATAACATATTACCACACAATCTCTCGTGTATGAGATAACTCTCTTTCTCTCTCCTAACATCCCATGTGATGTGTAAATCAACTTTAACTAGCTAAAGTGAAAGAGAACCAAACATGAGCACATGAGACAACAAAATAAGAGTGTCACTCGCCATTTGTTATGCAGTCCCGTTCCCACAAAACATCTGCCAGTCCCTCATTAGCTAGCTTTAATGAGAGCGTCGGCTATCTTTCTCTTCTTTTGATGTAGATGTGGACATTACACTGTCACAGTCTCTCATGCACGAAACAATTTTCTTTCCCTCTATTGACATCGTCGTGATGTGCAGATCAGTTTTGACTAACTAAAGTGAGAGAGAGAGAGCGCGCCAAACATATGCACAAGAGATAAGAGGGTGAGAATGTCACTCACCATGTCTTGTGTAGGCCCCATTCGCACAGGGTATCTGGCCAGCCGCCCCTTAGCTAGCTCTATTGAGAGCATAGTTTTGAGAACCGGACCGGATCGAGTGGTCTAACCCAGTTAAACCTGAACCGACACCATACACGGTTCTCTAAAGGCTTAAAACTGTAATTTTTCAAAAACCGGGTATAACCGGCAAAACTGATTAAAACCGATGAAAATTGGTTGGTTTTTTAAGAACCCGGTTCTAATAAAACCAATAGGTTTTAATTTTTTAGTAAATTATGAAGAAAAAAACTAAAAATGTGTCTTTTCACGTTCCAATCCCACTTTCCATGAATTGTTTTATTTTTTTGGTATTTTTTTATATTTTTTGGTATGTCAAAAATTTGAAACTCAGTCATTAGCCTTATAATGTATTATGAATTATTTTATTTTTTGGTATTGTATTACATTGTACTTATGATTGAGCAAACCACGGTTAAATCATGTAAATCAATGGTTGAACCTGGTTGGACATGAACCGCCCACCTTACCGGTTTAATA
>JAOXJP010167656.1:0-12749 GCA_025762735.1 Platanus orientalis
GAGTAGAGACAAAGAAAAGAATAATGGGATTCAATTCAATTTTTGACTCGTCTTCTTAGGGGCAATTCTCACAACCCAAATTGCCAAACCCTAGTACACAATTTCGCAGGGAGTAAAATATGTGTGAGAGGCTCTCCTCCTTTCTTAACCAAATGCGCAAGGCCAACACACACTCGTACTTTCAGTGGAGTTAATGCAAAATCATCCCTTGAATCAATTTTGCAAGTATCTTTCTGATTTTTTTCAAATATTTTTCTGATTATGTAATAAATGTTTCTCAAAATCTTAGCCAACTGAAATTACATGTGCATTAGGATTTCGATCCCATATTTATTGTATGATTTGACAGGGATAATATCAAAGTGAATTTTCTACAGTGATCCAGATATTATCAGCCCGATATGCAACTTGGGTGTATGATCTGAAGAAAAATCTGAATGACTCGTTTATTGGCGAATGCTGAGCAAAGCGATTTTGACCCCTTTCAGGGGTCTTACCCAACCTATAGAGATTAGGGTTTTTTGTCGGTTATATGGGTTTCCTGGGAGCTGTACCACCGCATTTTTCATTGTAATCTCTTGTTCTTTGCTCATAGCAAAATTCTCTTACCATTTTCGCCTTGAACATAGGCTTTAAGAGAACCATGTAAATTGTTGTATGTTTTGTGTGATTGTTGTTTTTTATTATTTTTCTTTCTTCTATTTTATTACATACAAACTCCAAATCTAGAGTTTTTGTGCAACAATTCTAGCTTATAATCATTTCTAGTAATGCAAGCCAAACACCCTTCAGGAACAAAACAAATCAAAAAACCAAACACCCCCAAGATAGATGAGTATTATATTTGCTACATTTTTTGTCATTGGGAAGAAACTATATATTTTCTCCTTTTCATTTTTTGCATACATGAGCAGATTTTCTGTCAAGGATTTAGTGTACAGGGCACCAGATGACTTCATTTGAAATGAAATGGATGGGAATGACTATCCAGGATTTAGTGTACAGGGCACCAGTTTCTTTCGGCTTTGGATTATGTGCAAACGTATCTCGTGAGAACTGTGCAAGTGGCACCAGAGGGGCTGACGTATCAGTACCAAAAAGTGATTTACACTTTGGGGGGGGCACTTATCACTTTTTGGGGCTGATGTGTCCGCACCCTGATGCCATTTTCACAGTTCTCACGATCTCACCTAATTTTTTCCGTTTCTGAACACCTATTTCGTTTACATTTACGGAAGAAGACAAAACACTAAATTACACATATTTCTGGACTACGATGTGAGATGTGACACACTACCAAACAAAGGCTATTCATTTACTTTTTTTTAACTAAATACCTCTTATGTATTTACCGAGACACTCTTTATCAAACATCGTGTCACGCCTTGATTGATATTTGCGTATCGACTAGATATGATACAAACTCACTAGCGTGGTGACATGCAACCTTAATCACATTGAATGAACATTAGTTAGGGTCCAAAGATGTCTTCCTCTGATTAAAAAGGCATGAAAGTACTTGACATATATCTTGAGCCAAAGGAGCACTGCGTGGCAGATCTACTAGGTTCCTAAGATTTAGCAAGTTAGATTTAAGAAGGGAAGAAAATGTTATGTGATGATAAAGTGTCTGTTGTGTTTATGGTGAATTATAAGCTGACCCATATTGTGTTTGGGTTCAAAAAAGTGTTCAGGTGTAAAAAAAAGAGACACAATTTCAAAAACACATCATGTATCAATCAATGGCATGCCTACCTAGGCCTGTGTCAACACAGAGAATCATTCTTGTTTGAGAAGAGGTGGGCAAGAGAACTAAGTACACATTTCCAATGGTTGATGAGGTTGAGTTTATACTTTAAAACATTTTCATTCTTTGATGTAATAACGATTAAAAGAAAAAAAGTAAAAGTGGGAGATTCTAGATAACATCTAACTTCACTACCACCTCCAATCAGAAGTATCCATTATATAGATCCCCTCTATATACCCAACTGTGTAATGGAGTAATCATTTGTGATCCACATTGGTGTGACCAATGTGTGACAATAGAAGGGGCTGACATGTGATATATATAAGGCTAAAAGCATCAGAAAATGTGTTTATTTCAAAAGGTAGGAGTGTAAAAAGAAACCAAATTCAAAAACAAATCATGTGTCAGTCTGTTATGGGTGTCACACATTGGTCACACCAATGTTCGTTATAGATGATTTGCTCACACATTGTAATGCTATGGTAACACTATGTAACGCTTGTCATTGAAGTTTCAAATTAAAAAAATAAAAAAAAGGCTCAAGAAAGGCTTTTTTTTTATCAAATGCAAATACATGAGGAAGGGTCATCAGATTGAAATTTACCTCATCGGGATGAAATGGCAAACACCTAAAGCCATTTTTAGCTGTCGCTAAAATTATACATAAATTTTTAGTTTTTAGTTTTTGGTAAAGAATTAAATCTCAATTTGATCAACTATTATCATTCGCCTAATGACATATGATTCCATTATAAAAATGGATGAACATCAGTCCAATTACAAAGTCCAGAAATATGCTCCTTCAACGCGATAGCGACCATGGTGTGTGCAGTTAGTAACAAAGAAGAATTGGATTTTGGAGGAAAATAATTATACATATACTTGATTAAGTAATTACAACACAAATTATCTAACCAACCCATCACTTGTCCAAGCTTAGCCCTAACCCAACTTCGGCTCAAAAATTAAATAAACGAAACCTACACTGATGAACAGGACAAATCCATGCTTAACTAAATTGGAGCTGGCAGGCCTCGTGTATGCCCAATTGATGTTATTGACACATCTTGAAGAAATATGGCATTTCATCTACTCCTATCAATTTTATCAAGACACGTGTCACCATCTAGTAGCCTATATCCATAGGACTGTCTAAATTTGTGATCCACTATAGTACTTCAATTAGATGGATTTGTTAGCAAGAGTGGCTTTTGATTGATGGAATATCTTTCGAGTGAAGCATAACCCTAAAAGCTACACCACCAATTTCCATAGAACCAAACTAAGTATCATATCAATTATAATTTAAAATGGCTATAACCCATATGGTTCAAATCCCTTCCTTGTCTTGGGTATTCTACTTCAGCAGTGAGAGAGGAGCACCGAGGTTTGTTTCTTGCTATATCAAGCAATTAAACAGTTGTTTATGTAGAAACAACTTCCACTTGTGCTCTTATAGTCATACGCGTTGTCAGTCCAATCAACATTCAATTATCCGGTTATGATGTTATTGGTTTCGAATGGATACCACAACTCACTATTTATGTTTTCATTTACGTACCTTATGACCCTTTTAACATCTTTTAAATGAGATTCTTTAGAATTAGCTTGATACCTGGCATAAGCACCCACACTGAAAGCAATGTCAGGCCTACTTGCAGTCAAGTAGAGAGTAGGTTGTCAATCATGTTTCTATACAACGTGATATCCACACTCTTGCTATTAACATCTTGATGTATCGTTTCACTAGTACTGATAAGAGTTTAGAGATTTGGATTTATGTAATCCAAACTTGGTGACCAAATCCCTTGCAAACTTGGATTGATTAATGCAAATGCTGCTTTCGGTTTGTTTAATTTGTAATCCAATGACGAATTTGAGCTCACCTTTCATACTCATATCAAATTCAGATCTCATCACTTGAGCAAACTCCAAAGATAAACTCTCATTGGTTGACCCAAATATGATATCATCTACATAAATCTACACAATTAATATGTTATCATCCTTCTTCTCTACAAAAAGTGTTTTATCAATACTTCCTCATGAAAATTCATTATTAAGAAGGAATCGAGTTAACCTTTTATGTCATACACGAGGGGCTTGTTTGAGTCCATAAAGAGACTTCTTAAGCCGATAAACGTGTTTTGGTTTATGCAGACCCACAAAACCATCCAATTTCTCTACATAGACTTCCTCTTGTAGACCACTACTTAGAAAGGCATTATTTACATCCATTTGAAATAGTTTGAATTTCAAATGACAGGTAATCACAAAGAGAATCCAAATGGATTCAAGTCTTGCAACTGGAGCAAAGGTTTCCTCAAAGTCTATGCCTTCAACTTGGGCATTACCTTTTGCAACTAATATTGCCTTGTTTCCAACCACAATACCATATTCATCATGTTTGTTCTTGAATATTCATTTGGTACCAATGATGTTCTTATCCCTTGGTTTGTCAACCATGTACCATATGTTATTTCAAATGAATTGATTTAATTCTTCTTGCATAGCAAGAATCCATTTGGGGACATTAAGAGCATCATTGACTTTTTTGGGCTCTATCTTGTAGGTGAAACACAAGTGACCAATGATGTTTTCTATTTGTTTCCTTATTTTTACTCTAACTTTGGGATCACCAGTAATGTCTTTTGTAGAATGTCCAATGGTGATTCTCTTTTTCTTCGGTTACGACTCAACTTCTTCCAATTCCTCCACATCATCATTGTGAGGAGAAGTTCCATCTTCTTAATCATCATCAAAGAGGAGTTGAAGTTCATCCACAACCTTCTTGTGGCCTTGTTCTTGGTCATCAATGACTACGTTGATTGATTCTTCCAAAGTTAGAGTCCTCTTGTTGAAGACTCTATAGACCATATTCTTTGTGGAGTAGCCAAAGAAAATAGCTTCATCACTCTTGGGATCAAACTTCCCAAGGTTCTCCCCATCTCTTAAGACATAACAAATGCGCCCAAAAGTTTGGAAATATTTAACACTAGGTTTCTTGTTTTTCAATAGCTCATAGGTTGTCTTTAAGGTTCTTAACCTGAGATATACTCAGTTTGTAATATAACATGTTGTGTTTACAACTTCAGCCCAGTACCTTTTAGGAAGATTCTTGCTAGACATCATTACATTAACCATGTCTTATATAAGGTTTGATTATTCCTTTTAGTCACCACATTTTGTTGAAATGTTTTGGGAGCAGAGAATTCATGTTGAATTCCATGTTCTTCACAAGACATTTGGAATCTTGAGTTTTCAAACTCACCTCCATGATCACTCATAATCCTCTTGATTGAGAGTTCACTTTCAACTTGAATCTTCTTACAAATGGTCTTGAACTCGTCAAATGCATTGGATTTCTCCCTTAAGAAAGCAATCCAATAGTACCTTGAATAGTCATCCACCATGACCATAAGGCACATTTTCCCTCCTAGGCTCTCAGTTCTAGTAGGACCAACAAGGTCCATATGAATGAGCTCCAAAGGCCTAGAGTTACCAATGTTGGTTACCTTCATATGTGCTACTCGAGTTTGCTTCCCGAGTTGGCACCCACTACAAATAGGTCTATTTGATCTATCAATTTTAGGCAAACCTTCAACTAAATTTTTCTTACTTAATCTTGACAAGTCTTTATAGTTCATATGGCCTAAGCTTTGATGCCAAAGATAGGACGCATCATTGTGACTCATAAGACAAGTGTTGTAGTGCCCCGCTTTGACAATGCAACTATTGTCACTTATTCGGAATCCTTTTGCTAGGACATTTCCATTGTCTTTGTCCTTGATTACACAATGATCTTAAGCAAAACTAACTTGGTGGCCTAAGTTGCATACTTGACTTATGTTCAACAAGTTATGCTTGAGTCCTTTCATGTAAAAGACATCATTTAGTTTGTGAATTCTAGTTACTTTTACAGTACATTTCTCAACTATTTTGCATGTGTTACTATTTTTAAGTGTAAAATTGTCTAACTTTCCCTCAACAAGATGACTGAACAGGGACTTGTCTCCAGTCATATGTCTTGAGCAACCATTGTCTAGGTACCACCTAGATGTGCTGCCATCTCTAAGGGCAGTGTGGATCACAAGTGGATCACAAGATACTTTAGTGGATGTGTCTTCTCGATCCAAACCTGATCAAGCTTTGGAGGAGTGGACTGTTCAACTTGATTTTTTCTCTTCAAGTTCATTTCTTCAATTTTCTTGAACAAGTCCTCTCTCAAAGCTCTCTTCTTTTCCTCCTCCTTTTTCTTTAAAAGCATTTTCTCTTTAACATTCAACTCATTAAGTCTCTTCTTGCATGAACTTTTCTTATGGCCTTCCAAGCCACAATAATAGCAAGAGACAAGAGATAGACTAGAGGAATAATAATGGTTTTTGTAGGCTTTGATTTTTTTCTTTTCTTAACATTGTGTCTTTTCTTGTAAGACTTCACATCATTCTTTCTTAAGGGTGTGATAGACTTTGTTTGAGAGGTAGAAGCTCTCATAATAGTCTTCTCTTTGTCGGCATAAGTGGGAGACCTATGTGCCTTAGGGGGTCTTACTTGGTGATTGGGAGCAGCCTCAAGTTAGATCTTCCCTTTAACAAATGTATTTTTCAAATCTTTGCTTGAAGTGCTAAGACTAGAATTATGGGATACAAATCCTAACCCATTTCTATCACCATAGTTTCTTCATATTTTCAACATTCTTTCGAATGGTGCATTTCCTTGAGAGAGAAGTTGTAGAGACTTTTTATCATTGGCTTCTAGAACCTTGATACGTGCTTCATGTTCTAGATTAGACTTTACAAGTCTTATAGTCCCACCAACAAGTCTCTTTCTTTCTTCCTTTTCCTTGAAAACTATTTTTTTCTTCTTTTAGCCTTTCTTCAAGGAGGTTGATCTTCTCTATAAACATTTTTACTCATTGTATTTTATTAGTGTCAACACTTTCTTCCGCTTGAGTAAGTTTTTTGAGGAGATCACTGTTCTCCTTCTTGAGAAGGGTATTAGCCTTTGCTAGGACCACACTTTTTTCATAAAGCTTGTTGAAAGCTTCTTGAAGATCATCCACTCCCTCTTCATCACTATCTTCCTCACTGCATGAAGCCTCTTATGGTTCATCAATGATAGCAATGAAGACACTCACTCTAATTGAAGAGTCTCTCTCTTCACTACTTGTTGAGTCATTCTTCATGCTATTGGAGTCCTCATCATCCCAAGAGGTTGCAGAGGTGGCAACATCCATGGAATTCTTCTTCTTCAAGTTCTTGGGTCATTTGTTTCTATAATTGGTAGCCAAGTGGCTAAAACCCTTGCACTTATAGCATATGGGTCATTCCTTTAACCTCTCATTCTTCCTTGAAGGAGTCAAATTTTCTTATCATAGTTCTTTTCGAATTTTTGGAAGAACTTCCTAAATCTCTTAGAGATTAAGGTAAGGTCCTCATCAAGTTCTTCATTTTCACTTAAGACAACTTCTCCTTTCATTTCCTTAAGAGCTATTCCCTTCTTCTCGGAAGGAGGTCTAAATTTTAGCTCAAAGGTTTGGATAGACCCTATTAGTTTTTTTAACTTAATTTCATTTGTCTCATTGCTTTCTTCTATGGTTGTGATTTTAGGAAAGAATATCTTGGGGAGAGATCTAAGAATTTTTTTTCAATAATTTTGGAATCCTTTACCTCCTCTCCTAGACCTCTCATAGTATTCACTATGTCTTGAGGTCTAGTGTAAAAATTTAAGAATCGTTCATCATTTTCCATCCGAAGGGACTCAAAACTTGATGTGAGCATTTGAATCTTTGATTGCTTCATAGTTGAGGTCCCTTCATGAGTTATCGCAAGGATATATCATGCTTCCTTAGCCATGTCTATGTGGCAAATCCTCCTAAACTTTTCTGGACTAAGAGCACACACACAATAGCATTTGGTGATTTATAGTTAGCACCATGAATGTCCCTCTCGGCTTTCTCCCACTCTACTTTGGGATTGGTTGATTTGGTATAACCAGTCTCAATAGCAACCCAAACCCTATGGTCCATATCCTTTAGGAAAATGCTCATACGAGCTTTCCAATAGGCACACTATAAGAAATTCAAGCTATTCCAACGATTTTTTTAGCATCAATCAGCTTAACCATTAAAATAAGTAACTTATAGTTGCAGTCCCCAGTTTGACTACTAGAATAAGTAATTTGTACCAACGGTTTTGAGAGTGACCGCCGGTATAATTTTTTCTCTTCTCGCATTTCCAATGAAACCACTGGTAGTTGCATTTTTTTTTAATAAACTTTAGAAAAACCATGCATTCTCTTTGGGAGTCTTCGAGTTTTCATTGTAGAGTCCTCCTTTCTCTCACACATCTCTCTTAGTTCCATCTCCTGCCCTGTCCATTTCTCTCAAAACCTTTGATATCTCTATGTACTCCATCACCAAACCTATCACCACTATGTTAGATCCTTGGAATCGTTCAAAGAAAAATTTCTTCAGCTGACCCTTTCCTCTATTCATAGAAACTTCATCGAGGTAATCACCTATTCCTCCTCCTTTTCTTTCCTAAACAAGAGTTCTTTCTTTCTACTTTTTTTAACCATGCAGGGTGTTGTCGGAGACATCTAGGTACCTTAACAAGCGAAGCCTAAAGATGGTTTCAAATCCCTTGAAATTTTACAACTTGAGAGGTCAGGGTGCTCAAGCTTTGTTGGGATATCAAACCCAAAAGGAATCATTATGATATAAATCAGAGTTAGTGAACCTGTTATCCAAAAGATTGAGCATCTGAATTGACAACAACGACAAAGTAGAGGTGGGTTCCAATCCAACACTCCCTCCAAAGAGGTTCATGGCGAAATTTGCTTCAACAAGGCTCAGTATTGACCATAATCCATACGAGCTTTGGATTTTCCTCTCACTAATGTAATCTCATTTCAAGAGAACTTTCATGTCTCTGATAGAGTTTTTTATATTTTTGGATCATGGATTTGAAGCTCTAATTTGGGTTCATTCTATGTATTTTGGGGGTAGGTGAGAACGTCTATGCTGATTAAGGGTTCTTTCCTTAATTTTTAGATCCCTCTGCTAAGACCTTCATTCCCCCAAGATCACCTTATAGTGCTTAGGGTTTTGTTGTCGATATTCTCTTTCAAGATCTTCAGGTTTCTAAGGGTTTGCAACTCTCTCATCTTCTACAAATGTTCAACTTTTATTCTATTATCCATTTTCTCAATATGAATATGTATTTCAATAGTGAGTTTTCTTCAATTTTGTGATGCATTTTTTATTTTATTTTTATTGCATTTATTATTGGTTCTCCAGACGAGCAGGACAACAAATTTGAAGTAGTGCAAACTCAATGCAAGACCTAAGCAATGGCTTTCCCTAGGTATACAATTTCTTTCTTCTTCTTTTTTTTTTTTTTTTTGCTTTTTACACTCTCTGTGTTTCTATCAAACCCTATTTGCTATCAAGAGATATTTTTTTAGTGGGACTAGAGTCATTAAAGAATTTGTGGACATAGAAGGACCAAGAGATCTTTGTTTACGATTTGTTTCTTTTTGCTATCCTCTTCTGTGCTCACTTTGATTCCTAGCCTAATCATCAAAACCTAACCAGGTGAGTGTTTAACTCTTCTTCTGATGATTTTCTCAAATTTGAATAAATTTTGGACATTTTTTTGGTTGAATTCTTTTATTGTTTCCTATTTCAATGCCTTTATGAGTTCAATGAAATATAGGGAGGAAATGTGATGATGTAGAACTGGTGACATTATTAGTTCATCAAGTTCATGATACTGGTGTCTCCAAGTTCATGTGGTGGAAATGGATTCATTGCAAGCATAGTTTATTTTGGATAACCTAAAATGGTGAATGAGAAGCGATCAGTATCATTTTTTTTTTCTTTTAAAGATGAGATAATCTTCATTGAAAACTTGATTTCTAAATTGAAAATCTTTTTTGATTGTAGGTTTCATTTGCAAATAAATTATTGATTGAATTCAAAAAAAAAAAGGAAGAAGAATACCTATTTAAGTTGGGTTATTTTCTATATGATTCTTACCTATCAAAAATTTTAAACAACTAAGCTATCAAACCTAGAGATTCTTACAGAATGTCTTAACTTGAAAATTTTTCTCTTTCAATGACGTTACACTACCTATTAACAATTTAAGAATGCTGTCTCAATACAATAGGAGTTTCAATGAAGGGTAGGAACACCAATACATTTGTAGCCACAAGGCATTGGTTCAAAATGAACTCATTCAGATTTATACTTGATAATATCTGTCATTTCATTTTATAAAAAAACCTAAGATGACTTCATTTCTAATTTTAGTTAACAAACCATTATGAATCTGAAATGATTACATTACAGGTGGCTGCCAAACAGGCCCTAACAAAAGAACAAACACCAACAGAAGGAAAGAATTTTTTGTAAAATATATTTCTGAATTTTGCCATCTTTTCTGATTATGCAATAAATGATTCGCAAAATCTCAGCAAGCCCCTATTGCATTATCAACTCTAGCCTATAATCGTTTCTACATCTGCCTTCATCTAAAAATACAAGCCAGACGCCTTCCATAAACAAAAGCAAAAAACAAAACAAAAAACCAAACACCCCCTAAGATAGTTTGGTATTATATTTGCTGCTGTTTTGGTCATTGAAACGAAACGATCCCATATATTTTCACCTTTGAGGAATAATGTTCTATTTGGGATGTACTGTTCGCCTCCTCACATGGGGTGTGGGGTCCATGTATTTTTTGTGTGAGGCTGTACCCATGTGAGGGGGCAAACAGTGCATCCTGGACCGAAAATTATTTGGGTTCCCCTTTTATGTTTTACGTAGGAGAATGATTGTCTGTCTGTGTTGACACAGGCCTTTGTAAGCATGACATTAATTGACACTTGATGTGTTTTTGAATTTGGTGTCTCTTTTTACACCTAAACACTTTTCTGAACCCCAAACACATCATGTGTGAACATATAATTTTCACCATTCTGTCCAGGACACGAGGAGACATCATATAGAATAAAGTGGGTGGGTGATGCATTTTTTAAATATAGAATATGCATATTATTCTATATGATGTCCCTGGTGTCCTGGACACCATCATTGACACCAAATCCTGGACAGAACATCTATTCTCTAATTCACCATAAACACTGCAGACACTTTTTCCCAACAGAACATTTTCTTCGTTTACATAACCATACAATACATTTACCAAAGAAGACAAAAGACTAAATAATATCCATTCCTTGATCGCGATGTGAACTTCTGACACACTACCAAACAAAGCCTATTAATTTACTTTTATTTATGTATTTAATTACCGAGACACTCTTTATCAAACATCATCTCGCGTTGATTGATATTGCATTACATCGACCAGATATAATACAAACTCACAAGCATGGTACCACGCAACCTTGATTATATTGAATGAATACTAGTTAGGGTCCAATAATGTCTTCCTTTGATTAAACAGGCTTGAATGTACGTAATACTAATTCTTCAGTCTAAAGAGCACCACCTGGTGATTCTATGTTCCTAAGAAGTACACCACATTTCTAATGTTTGATGAGGTGGAGTTCATACTTTAAAACAATATCAAGTCTAGATTCAAAGAATTAAAAATTAACTGGAATTATAGGAATTTATTGAGTTTAACTGGATAATGAGGTTGAGTTTATACTTTAATAGCCTCTTTGGCAGCCACCTGTAATGTAATCATTTTATTTGAGTTTCTTAATACATTTGTAGTCCTGAGGTGATGGTTCTTAATGAACTCATTCAAATTTACACTGATTTGTTAACTACAATTTGAAATGACGTCATCTTAGGTTTTTTTATAAAATGGAATGACTTATGTTATCAAGCATAAATAACTGCAAATTTGAATGAGTTCATTATAAATCATCCGGTTATGATTACAAAAAAACCTTGGGAAACTCAAATGAAATGATTATATGGCGGCTTGGCTTCTGTGAGCACAGGATCCATGCACAATGCAACTCGGGGGTTAGGAGCACTTATATCAGCATTGAAAAGTGACTTGCATTTTTTGGAGCGTGTGCATATCACTTTTCAAGGCTAATGTGAGTGTTCAATTACGATATCTTCGTTCTTGTTCCGACTTGAAAGAGTTGTTTAAAACACCACAAAATTAAGATAAAAGGTGGGAGAGAGATTCTAAGCAGCATCTAACGTCACACCTATCAAAACTGTCCATTATATAGATCCAAATCAATATTTACCCAATATGACTCGATAGATAAATTTTTAAAAAAAATCCAATTTGATGTACGCAAGAAACATCAAAGACCTTGGCACTTCGGTAATTACTTGTAAAATGGGAAAGGCGATTTTGTAAATACACATGGATAATAATTTGTTTTTTTACCAGATTATCCCTACAAGACAACTACTCGTGATTAGTCTTTTGACAAGTGCATCCATTAATATTGAAGTTCTTTTGTACCGGAGTAGTTATTGGCTTATATAAATGGCTCTCTAGATTTATACTCGTACTCCACACCCCCTCTATAAACTCAACTGTGTAAGGGAGCAATCAGCTGTGACCCACATTGGTATGACCAATGTGTGACAATACAAGGGGCTGACACATGATATATATAAGGTTAAAAGCATTAAAAAAATGTGTTTAATTCGAAAGGTAAGTATGCTAAAAGAGTTACCAAATTCAAAAACAAATCATGTGTCTGTGATGCGTATCACACATTGGTCACACCAATGTTGGTGAGATTATTTGCTTACACGGTGTAATGTTATAGAATGTTATAGTAACAGTAAGTAATGCTTGTCATTGAAGTCTCAAATTAAAAAATACTCAAAAAGAGTTTTGCTTTATTTTTTTATCAATACACGAGGAAGCTTCATCAGATTGAAATTTAACTCATCAGAGAGGATGAACTGGCAAACACATAAAGCCATTTTTAGAGCTGCCACTAAAATTATACATAATATATATATATATATATATATATATAT
>JAOXJP010167667.1:0-12749 GCA_025762735.1 Platanus orientalis
GACTAGGCCCCCACCTAGTTTAACGTTGGTAGTAGAGGTCACTCCCTCCCCTTAAGTTTAAGGTCCCCATCTTCTTCTTCTTCTTTATGTCTTCTCTATATTTTTATTTTTTAAATTATAGTTGTTGAAATTATATGATCTGTGAAGAATTCATCACCAACAACTAGCTCCAAGGATTTTGATTGATCAAACACACCCAAGAAATCCATAAGGGCCAGGTGACACCATCTATAGGTGCTTCCCATCGGATCCTACTAATTAGAGCAAATTCCCAAGCAATAAAATCCTTTAAGCGTTAATACAACATCAGCAATTTCCCCACGAGAATGGCTACTGCTCGTAGGTGTTGAAGGCTTTGGTTAATCAACCACTTCCAAGGCTTTGTAGACTCCTTGACGACACTAGAGGAGTAGGTTTAGTTTCCTAAAGCTTCGCCATCTCAAAACCCAAGCCTGGGTTATCAACTGCAAGTGTGAAAACCTACCCATAAAAGGTTTTGCGAAATCAACCACTATTCCCTAACGGCTAGAGATTTGTTAGGAGGATCTTCACCAGTCTTTTCGGGACTCTGGGGCGACCCCAATGGATGGGTCCCACTTTTGAAAAGTTCAAAATTAAAAAAAAAAAAAAAATCCAAGCAGGCTATCACAGGGTTGGTGGCATTACCTTCTGAAGGTTGCAAATTTTGAGAATTTTCGAAAATCCCTACATTGACTTCCACGGCCATGGACGTTGATTACAATCAGTCTTAATATCATCAAGGACATCAACCTCAAGTATCGATTCCTCTCATCTAGCTCCATCCTCAAATTTCTTGGCAAGTTGGCTTTTGGTATGTTGTGGCATGTGGCCTAGAATTGAGTTTTCAATTTCATGGCCTAAACCGATCACCCTTAGAATAACGTCCTAAGCCTAACTATATTCCAAATATATCCTTAGACTTTTTATGGTTAGTCCATGAATTATTTGGCTTGTTTCCTTTGATTTGGCCTACTTTAGGCATTTTTTTTAGCCTTGCCTAAATTTTCCCCATAATTAAATTTTTGTGTTTGACTGATAATTCTAACATATTAATTAGGTCTTTACTTGTTTATTAATTTTGTAAGCCCTTATTCCTCTATTGCATATTGAGACTAATTTAAGAACTATCTGAATTAGCATGTGGACTTGCAAGTAGGAATCTTGTTTATTTTTCTTTATTAGTATAGCAATTTATTCATCTCTCTTGAGCACACACTCACTATCCTACATGCATGTTGCATCACCTTCCTTCAACCATTTAATCATGAACCTCTGTCTCTAATACAATTCTTACTTAAGCGTAAGAATCTAGAACTCCTTGCGGCATGACTCCTTCTCCAAACGTTCATGACAAGATAACACCCTCTCTTCTTCAAGTAAGTCAAAACCTCTAATTTTCTCCAAGCACCTCTTAGTCTCCTCTTTAAAATATCTTAAAGATACTTTATTCCAAACTTTTAATCAATGCTTTAAAGTCTTAAGGTTGAGAGCAAAAACACAACTTGCATTTCCCGAAAAAGATGATTGATGCCATACTTAATCCACCACTCCTTGAATTTAAATGGAGATGGACCCCAAATACCCAACCAGACACAAGCATAATCGAGGAATGATCTAAAATTGTTCTTAGAAGCACCACTTGCAATCTCCTAGGGAATAAATCCTCTCAGTCATTGCAATATAGGAATCGATCTACCCAACTTAGGGAAGGGCACTCCTGAAAATTGGACCAAGTAAATTTTGTACCTTTCAGAGGGATGTCAATTAAATTCCATCTATCAATAAAATCTCCAAATTTAGACATTCTGAAGTCCCTCCTATTATCCCCCTTCCTCTCATGCATAAATCTGATCAAATTGAAGTCCCCACCAAGACACCAACGAGCCTTAATATTATCTAATTCCCCTAAGAATGATTCAATCTCCCACGCAAGCACTGGACCATACACCCTCATAAAGACCTAATCTTCCAGAATATTCATCATCCTACAACAAACTAAAATCAAGAAGGCCCCCACCTCATGCTCCAATACCTCCACCCTATCTTCATTCCAAATCACAAGAATCCCTCCAGAAGCCCCCCATGAGGGAGATCCAACCTATGACTTGATGTCTTATCCCAAATCTCTTTCACAATTTGATTAGTCATAATCTCCCTTTTTTGTTTTTTAAAGCACTGGTATATTCTGATAATTACTCTTGATACCTTTGCTAATAGCCACTATATTATCTCTATTGCCCGTGCCAACTTTCCAAGATAGAAGTTGTAGATCCATAAATTTCACTTAATGACAATCCCTTTACTCCTCTGGCTCCCCCCTTGACTTAAACCCCCATCTTTCCAATCATAGTTCACACTACTCTCCAGTTTGTAAGTTCATTAATGAGGTGTTTACCACCCCCAGAAGCATGATCAAGCTCTCTTACCTCTCTCCTTCACCTTTGTTCAATTGCCTAAAACAATTCTAAGGTTTCCTCCACAAGACCCTCATAGGACAAACCCAAGAAAGGACCGAATTCCTTCAATTTGTGGAGAACCCACTCGAAAATGCAATCCTCATCTCTCTCGGCTACACCTTTAAGGAGCAAACCATCATAATATTCTACACCTTTAGTAGGAGTAAACCATTCTTGCCCACCTTCTAAACCAGTCAAACACATCCCCACCTCTAATCCTATTGGTTCTTCAGCAGCCAATGATACAACAGACAAAACATCACATCACTCCCCTTCCTTACATTTTTTACCCTCCGCCACCACCAATTGATTAGAATCCTCATTCATAGCATTGGGAAGCCTCTTCTTTTGAATATATTCCTAAATAAAATTATTATTCCCATAATCCCATCTAGCATAATAAACACATTGTCCCTGCATAAATCTAGAGCATCTAACAATATAGAGGAATGAAAATTGGACAATAAAGGAATTTGACCTTTTATATGATTAAGGAAGAAACACTATTGAACCCTCCTCAACGCACTGCCCAGCCCGTCGTATTGCAATGCCCTTTCCAAACACACCTTCGAAAGCTCCGAGGATATTACCAAATTTCTCACTCACATTCTCCAGATGTGGATTTGCAGACCTAGAAAGACACCCCCTACCAAACTTACACTGGCCCGATGAAGACTTCAATTGGGAACCATTGACAAATTGAGTAGCATGCATCTCGCCCTTGGAAGACATCGGCTTCTGTACCTTTTCCCCGCAATCAAATCTTTGTGGGTGTAAGATTTCCTAAAACCTCACAATCACCCCGTCAGAAGCAGACACCGTAACACCTTCCACAAATACCTTCGGATGCAATGCCAAACCCGAATCCTTCTCAATAACCTTTGGGGGCTGGACTTTGTTATAATCTTTACCGCCAGGCTCTGAAGCGAAGCCCTTGATTGACCCATTGAATTCGAAACCCACGAAGAACAAGCATCATCTTAACTTGAAGAAGCCCGAGGTGAAAACCTCTCCATACTCAAATGAGAATAATCCCCATTCGATAAGAGCTTCGATGACAAGAGATTACGAATTGTTGCAATCAAAGTATTTTATGAAGTCTTGTTAGAGTAAGATTTGGAAGTTTGGAATCTAAAGGCTAAATATACACTTTGTAACTCATAATTTTTTTGTTGATTGATGAATGAAAAGAAATTCAAAGGCCTACAGGCTACAGCTTTTGTTCTCTGGTAAGACTCTAGAATCTGAGGCGTGATGCTTTCAACCCTAATTGTGATTGCATAGGTAGCAACTAATATAATTCTAGTTGAGTATCTTCTTCTTTCTCTAATCCTTATCTTTATTTCGGAACAAACATTATTTTCTTTTTTCAGAGCAAAGCCTGGAAATTGCTTTCAGATATAAGGACCAGGTTTATTTCCTTCCTGCAATCAAAATTCTGAAAACAAAGACTACACTCAACAAGAACATGAGCAGCACCCAACCCCAAAACAAGAATGCCCTATTCCCCAAACTCAATCAATGGACATGACATCTGGAAGAGACTCCCCAATATACTTTTCCTGCAACCCAACCCCCCATTTACATTGATGGTGTTGATTGCAGAATGGATCAATTGGAAGACTATGAGCTACTCATGATGAGGAGAAACATATATTGATTTTTACCTGTGAAGTGTGTTATTGACTTGAGAGTAAAGCTACAACTGCCTACTCCATCTATAATACATCTAGCTTCAGAAAAAAAAAAAGCAAGAAAAATACTCTTTTGAGTTAGTATATTGTCTCATAACAAGAGACAATTGACAATTGAACCTCTTCAACCCTTGAAATTTCAAATGACACTTTAATCAATAGAAAAGCTTCAAATTAGATCAATTCTAGAAATTCTACATTAAAACTATGAAGATTTCTTTTTAACTCAAAAAAATCACAAGTTGGGTTTTGAGGAACAAGAGTATGTCTGAAAGAGGGGCAGCAAAATTATTAAATTTGATTGCATGGTCCGATTGGGTTTTTAGATCTTATTCTAAACCAGCTTATCAGGTGTACAGGAGAGCTAAGGAATTAATTCTTTTATGGGCAAGGCGGTGCAAAGGTTATGATGGTATTCCCAATGGGGCCTTCTTGCGGGATTGGGATATCACGATTGGGTGTACTTAAGTTCTGTAGTGTTCTACTGCTCTTGCCCACTTGCTGTAGGCTGTGTTTTTTTGCTGGTTTTGTTCCTTTTCTCTCCCTTCTCTTTCGGGGATTTCTCATCCCTGGTTTTGTTTCTCTCTCTTTTTATTTATTAATAAAATATTTTTTCTCATAAAAAAAAAAAAAAAAAACAATACAGAACTCGAGGGCGAGTTTTTTTCAAACCGGGAGAGAATGATGTGGGAAGTGATACAGCACATACACAAATTTGATGGGCTTATGCAAGGTAGTTAGAGTTTAAACATTTTTGTATCGCAATAATATTTTAGTTTTAGGTTAATTAGGTTAGTTTCTTATCAGTTAGTATAGGGTTTTTTATTTATTTCCAAGTAGAGTAGATTGTATTTATTTTTTAAAGTGAAGATCTATTGCCTTCACTTTTCTTTAGGCCTTCTTTTGTCAAGCCAAAAGTTAACTGCTTAGCTTGATTTTTGTGTCATTTAAAAGGTTATTCAGCTACCTTTCTAACGAGTCAAAGATCTTGTGAGTTGGGTAAGTTATGGCCAAAATGATGGCAATGTATCATTTTGACGAGAATTTGGAGTTTTTTTCCATTTCTTTTAGGAATTCTTGTTAGAGAGGGATTTGAAATTCAAGAATTTAAAAGCTATATATATACTTTGTAACTCAAATTTTTATTATTGATTGATTAAATGATAGATGAATGAAGGAAAATTTCAGGGCCTAACAGCTTTTTATCTCTAATGTGACTCCAAAAATTTTAAGGTTTGAACCCTAATGTCATTGCCTCGGCAGCAACTAGTGTAATTCTAGTTGATTATCTTCTTCTTCCTTTTTTTTCTTTATTTTAGTGCAGATTTCTGTATTACAGCCTTTTGTTTTTTAAATCCATTATAAAACTCAGTTTTTTTTTTTTATTATTATTATTAAAATCCTATTCTACTCATTAAAGTTGTATTCCTACCAAAATCCTACTAAATGTTCAATCTCCCTTGGTCCTAACATCAATTTGGTATCAAAGCACCAGATCATTCCCTTTTCTCCTGCATCACAAGCATAGTCTAACTCTAACATGTCCATCATGGGCTTTCAAACCTCATACCAATAAGGTTGGTATAATGGAGAATAAAGTAAGTCGAAGAATGGGCATAGGAGAGAGAAATAATCAGTAGTCACACTATCAGATTCAAGCCTTTAGTTAGAATCTCACTAAGCAAAGGACCAAGGGGATGATGAAGTACCACCACCATAAAAAATAGAAGCCAAGCTTCAAACTCAAAGTAGCAAAACAAAAATCTTTCATTAGATTATATATGAGGTTTATATTACGAATAAATTGGTCAAAAGACTCAAAACAGCTAAAGAAGGTGCCAACATAATTAAAATGGGATGTGCAAACAGTCAACACTAGTTTGGTGAAATACTCCAACTATGTACCTCAAGGAGTTGGTCATTCTTGTGAAGACTCTTCAATGTGTACACTTGATTTCTTATCAAAGATTCTTGCTCCAACAGATCAGAGTCTCGCATCAAGAGAACCCTCTTTTCTTTATGTGCTTGATCTATTAGCTGCCTATAGCTGACAATCAAAACAATTAAGGTACCACATTCATATAAAGAACTTCTAGAACCAACTCTTTCTTTTTCTTTTGGGGTGGGAGTGAGGAGGATAATTATTCAAATGATTCACAAGAGGATTGGGGGTGGGGGGGAGGAAAATAAAAATAAAAGACACCTTGGTTTAGGCTTTCCTGAAGATGGAACTGCAGCATCAATCCCAACACACCGTAAGTGTTTTGCCAAGCTTATTACCTGAATATATATTCCATCAGTCTTGTGCATACAATGTGAATTGTTCCATCAACGAGTGTATTAAATGGATGCAGAAAGAGATAATTTTGAAATGTATTATAGATTTTACATCATCAAGAGACAGAAAATATATATTTTTAATTGGAGAAAATATTCAGGGCTATAAGAACGAACCAAATAATGTGGTTCACAACAGATAAGCATACATATTACATTCATTTCAAATTTTATTTATTATGAAAAATTTCTGTTGGTTTAATTCACCATCAACTATTTCCAATAAAAGAAGATGGGGGGTTATAATGGGGGAACCTGCCACACAACAGAAATTTGCCTCTAGTTTAAAGAAAGCAGAAAATGAATAGAAACAATAAGCCATCAAGAAAAATACTTACCATTACATCGCATAGAAACTTAGGGCATCCACCACCCCCTAAGGACAAATCCCATGGTAGGGGCCCCTGTAAACGCACAAAGGACTGTTTTTTCCCTTTCTTTCTCGGTTTTCTAGGTTTTCTGTCAGAATCCTTCAACATAAATTTTTCACCTTTCTTTCTCAAGTTTCTAGGCTTTCTGTCAGGATCATTCAACGAAATTTTTTCACCATATTTTCTGATAATCTTTGATAAAGATTCGTCCAAAGGGAAGTTATTTCTACATGACCTGGAAATGGATCCCACTACAATATGGTTTCCTGGATGAATTTCAGAGAGAGCAGTAGACCTGACCGTATCTGAAGCTTCACATAATGTTAGCCTGGAAATATTATCATAAATATTAGGCTTCTCAAAGATCTGTTTCAGTCCAAGAGCTGCTTTTGGGGAATGCAATTCAGTAGTGCTGTGCAAGGAATTTCCTGCAATATACCACCCAATGAGTTTTCAATAATACAACCCAAAAACCAAAGCAGCTAAAGGTATTGCACCTCAGATTTAAATGACCACGTGCCATTAAGAAACTTTCTAAAGTTTATGCATGCTCCATTAAATTGAGATATCCTATGCTTATTACGCTTCATGATTTCAAGTATAAGATTATGCTCATGCACCAAGAAGGCAAGGCCAACAATGTAAAAAAAGAATAACAACTTGCGCCATTCATAATTAATCTGAATTTGACATGAAATTGAGGGTGCAGCAAAATCAATATTTATTGACTCAACAGAATTAAAAAGAGTGGAATGGTGGAACAGAATTCGTGTAGCCAACCCCAAATAATTGAGATAAGGCTGTTTGTTGCTGTTGTTGTTGTATTGACTCAACAGAATTAAACCACCTCCCATGAACAATACAACAAGAAAAATCCATCTAATTGATCGTCATTCGAGTAAACCTAATAAGGCAGCCAGAGGTTGATGTACATGGGTTTAGAATACAATATGTAAGGGTACATACGTCTTTGTACAATATTGGGGTATACTTGTAAATACCTGTAGATGTATTTTATACTATTTTGATATATGAAGTGAAGTATGCGAGAGAACCATACACTCTCCATATGATTACTCTTCCCTTCTTCTTTTTTTCTCACTAAACCCTAGCTCTTTACATCACAAGAATCCACTTGGTATCAAGACCAAGTTAGTAGCCAAGGGCTATACACAGCCATATGGGGTTGATTATTAAGGTACCTTTGCCCCTGTTGCAAAGATGAATTTTGCTTGTAACTTGATCTTTGTTGCTGCCAATTAGGGATGGCCCTTGTTCCAACTTGATGTCAATAATGCCTTCTTGCATGATGACCTTGAAGAGGAAGTCTATATGAAGTTACTTCCTAGTTTTTTGTACTCTACTGGAAAGTATGTCGCATAAAGAAAGCTCTATATGGTCTTAACATGGTTTAAGAGATTCCATGGTGCCATGCTCAAGAATGAGTATAGACAATGCCAAGCGGATCACACCTCCTTTGTAAATCATCAGAAAAGAAAGGTAACAGGAAGCATTGTCTATGTAGATGATATTGTGGTCACAAGTGATGATCTGTGTAAGATCAATAACCTGAAAAGTTTTCTTGGTAAGGAGTTTGAAATCAAAGATTTGGGGCTTCTCACTTTCTTGGAATAGAAGTTGTTAGATACAAGAATAGTATCTTGCTATCCCAACGCAAGAAAGTGTTAGATGTCCTCCAAAACTCTGAGATGTTGGGATGTAGACCTTGTGAAACTCCCATTGAGTTTAACCACTGATTGAACAGAGATAAGAGCCACCAACTCATTGATATCAGTCGTTATCAGAGACTAGTTGGGAAACTCATATATTTGACATTGACTAATTGGTTAGACAGTTTATGCATGCCCCTACAAGGCACCTTGAAGCCATATACCGCATTCTTAGATAATCAGAAGAGTTCAGGTCAAGGACTCTTGTATGGCCAACGACAGGATATCCACGTTAAAGCCTTTACAGATGTAGATTAGAAATGATCAATGACTGATAAAAGATCCACTTTTGACTATTACACGTTTGTGGGAGATAATCTTGTCACTTAACGTAGCAAGAAGCAGTCAATTGTAGCAAGATTAAGTGTAAAAGCAGAATTTTGAGCCATGGCACATGGGATCTATGAAATGCTATGAATTCATGACCTTCTTAGAGAAAGGAGCTTCCACTCCCAAGTTTCCATGCGGTTGTACTGTAACAATAAAGACACAATTAGCATTGCCCATGATCTTATCCAGCATGGCAGAACCAAGCATATTGAGGTTGACAGACACTTCATCAAGGAGAAATTACAAGCCAAGCAGATATGTATTCCTTTCATAAAGACTGATGACCAGTTAGTTGTTGTGTTCACAAAGGCCTATGTAGTCCTAGTTTTCATAGGATTGTTGACAATCCAAGTATACACAATATTTACAAACCAGCTTATGAGGGAGTGTTGATGTACATAGGTTTAGAATACAATATGTAAGGGTACATGTCTTTGTACAATATTGGGGTATGCTTGTAAATACCCATAGATCTATTTTTTACTATTTTGATTTTTTTTTTAATGAATTTTACTGTTTTGATATATGAAGCAAAGTATAGATGTATTCTTCTTCTTCTCCTCCTTTCTCACTAAACCCTAGTTCTTTGCATCACAAGAATCCATTGTTCCTGATGATCTCAACCAAAACTTTGCTAAACGAATCTCAAACCTTCATCATTATCATTGTCATCACCATCATCATCATCATTAGCATTACTATTGTTATTGTCATTATTATCCTTGCTCTTATTATTAATATTATCATTTATCATTATTATTGGTATCAGTATCACCATTATTAGTAGTTGGAATAAGGCTTTATTGTTGTACTACTACTACTACTACTATTGTTGTAGTTATTACTATTATTATTATATTATTATTACTATTATTTGGAAAAAATAACCAATGAAAATAGACAAATGGATTATCAACTATCGTGGATTTAAACATGGTCAGCGCAAACCCTTTATTTTTTTTATTTATAGGTTGTAAATAATTTGATGTTTACATACAAGAAGAGGTCCCAAAGTTGTATATTGTTAGAAAATGACATAGATATTTTAGTTACACTAGAGATGGGGTAAACATCAAATTAGAACCTATGTATGGATGCTTTAGGATCTTACACTAGAGACGGGGTGAACATCAAATTAGAACCTATGTATGGATTCTTTATGATCTAAGAATTAAAAAATAAATAAATAAGAAAGAAAGAAGAAGATAATGAAACAGGGAAAGAAAGAAAAAGAGTAAGACAATGTATAGGGTGAAACTTTATTTCTATGACTAGAAATGAGCTGTTATTTAGTGTTGATGGCCAAAAGATACCACACAGAAACCATTTTTATTTTGGTCTAAATACCTATAAAGACTAAGGAGTGTAAATTGAGACGTTTCCCTGAACTAGAGCTAGGTGGATGAAGTGGAGATGTAATTTCAGAGCAATGTGACAGAAGCATATCTATCATACAGGAAAAAGAATTCTAAAAGGTGCCAATAAGACCATTGGTGCTTTATGGAGTAGCATGTTTGACAAAAAAAATAATAATATAAGAACAAAAACAAAAAAGAAAAAGAGAAAACAGATCCATAGAATGAATGTGTAGTCAATATGAGGATGTTAAGATGCATGAGTGGCAAGCCTAGGATGGAAAGGAGAAATAAATGCGTATGAGGGAACTTAGGTGTATCCCAAGAATGTAATAAAATAAGGGAGAGATGACTGAGGTAATTTGGTCATATGCAACAAACACCAATGAAAGAGAAGTGATTTAGCGTATGTCTCTAAAAAGCCAAGTGAAAATTGGAAATGACATATATTAAGGTAGTGAGAAGATTGGCATATGCTTTAGAGGTATATTTTTTGTGGTCTATTGGCATTGCCCTAGTTTTCAATACGATGTCTATTTTCATTTGGCCAGAGGGGAAATTGCTTTAGAGGTATATTTTGCTAATTAGAAAATAGACCCTTTGAGAAGAAAAAACAACATAATTTATCAACCCCATTATTACTAGAGTGGCAATTGTGGGCTTTTATGGTTGATATCTACCATGAGTTCTCTATTGATTCTATTATCAAGAACTTACCTGAGATCGCCAAAATAGCTCTATTCATGCCCTAGATCTCAGGGACTTGGTACCCTCCTTGAGGACTAAACCCAACTTTGATGGATGCTCATTAAGTAACCCGAGTTCATCTGATATTGGGTGATTGATCAAAGACAATTCAGGAGTGTGGTTGCAGGCCTTTTCAAGCGCCATAAGGATAGGAGAGGTAATATTAGCAGAAGCTCAAGCATTAAGACTGAGGTAAAAACAATCCCTTTGTTTCCAACAGGTGATTGTAAAGTGAGATTCGGCCACAGTGATGGGATAATTCAATTCTAGAAATCGAGAGCCCTGGAGGCTAGCTTATCTTGGTAAGGAGGTGCGGGGTGGTGCCCAGTCAAGCTTTGAAGCTGAGTATAGACTTCCCTGGTCTCTAGTGTGAATATCTTGTCCCAATGGACTCCAAAAAAAAAAAAAAAGTTAATTCCAGTACAGGTGATCCAGCCAGGAGTGAGGTGACAGAGGTACAGGATGTACACCAGTATACAACCTCCAAATTATAACAGTGTTTTTCACTCTTTTATGTACTTCGTGGTTTTAGGTTAGGCTGCCACAATAGGGGTGACCTGCCCTTTTTACTTGTAATTTATTATCCATTTCATTATTATGTGATAGTTAACCAAAAACAAAACTTACAATTATATATATATATATATATATATATATATATAGAAAGAGAGAGAGAGAGAGAGAGATCCAATATAAGAATCCAATCACAATAGTTCTTATAATTTAAATGGCCTCCTCATCTAATAGGGAATCACAAAATGTGATATAAAAATCATGTCAGCAGATAAGTTCTCAAAACAGGTATTACTGTTCAGCTTGATGCCCTCTATAACACAACATTTCACAACAGTGCATGTCCATAAATTGATCTCTATCAAAGCCATGAGGACTTACAGTCATAAGGTTTTTTAACTGATGAACACCCTGTGAATAACCTTTATTTATGTAAGTGGACTTACAGTCAAGGTTTTTTAACAGCTAAAATAGGAAAAATATTATAATCTGTGCTTATTTATTTATTTATTTAGGTTGAAAGATAAAGTGAGAGCAACCCTACATGGCCAAAGGAAATTATAAAAAAAAATTACGCATTTCTATATAGAACATTATTCTGAACAATATATTCGATGTCTAATCTGTATATACAGTAACACTTAGTTTTTTTCTATTCTGGACTTTGACTCACTTGTCATTATCCTATACATGATTAATAACCTCAACAAATAAAGAAAAGTTCAGAGCATTGAAAAACACAGACCTTCTTCATTAACCTTGCCTTGAAAGACTATAAATATTTCCAATAAGCAGTGTGCGTCTAGAGCTGCATATGTTTTCTGTTCTTCCGTAAGAGGACGGCAGGACCAATCACTACATTGGAGTTCCTGGAGTAAGATTATGATCCAAATCAGAACTGTCTTGAGGTTTTTTTTTTTTTTTTTTGCAAAAACTTTCATAGAAACCCATAGAAACAAAAGGATCTGACCAAATGGATCACTAAAATGCTCCTTTAAGATTAGACATTAACTTTTTTAAAATAAGAAAACAGAAGTCCTTCTAACATCATAAAGGCATGGGAAAGTCATATGAAATATCGCCTTTTACAAAACAACTTGCACATATCTGTCAAGTAAGGGCCAAGGTTCAAAATGTCGGTGTCGGTGGAAATATCGGTCAGGCCAAAATAAGACATATATCGGAAATGTCGGAA
>JAOXJP010167678.1:0-12748 GCA_025762735.1 Platanus orientalis
GCTGGTGCCGTTCTTGAGCAGTGTCTGACCTGTGATAGGTCCTTTGAAGAAGAGAGACTCAGGGATGCATAGGATCTGAAATTACATCATTTAGACCACAAGAGAGGCTCTAGGGGTCCTTTGAGGGTCCAAGGGTCATTCTCTGAGTATAAAGGGTAAAATGGTAATTTTTTGCCCACAGGTAAAAAAAAAGTAAAATATGAATTCTTTGCCTGTGATGCTTCATGACTAGAAGGCTTATGTAGGCTAAGAGATTCAGTGATCTGGATGACAAATGGTGAGTGTTGAGCCTCGGAAGGCAAAAGAGCAAAATGGTAATTTTTCCAACTGTGGTGCTTTAATACAAAAAGGCTTACAGGAGGTAGAAAACTTACTAATGACATGAATAGAGTTCTAAAATGGGGACCAGTCCTGTTGATGCTTTTGAGAGAGATTAGGGTTTGCCCTAAAATGGTGTTTTCAGGCTGTAATAAGATTTTTTAACTAATTCATTCATGACTGGAACATCTACGAAGAATTCTTCGTGAATGCCTAATCTCCTAGAGTCCAGGTTTACTCTTCCTAAGCTAAGGGTGCTTAGAGTTTGATGTCTAAAAACTATTATGCTGTCCTTATGCCATCACATGACCCGAGTCAAAATTTAGGTGCTGACAGTAGGTGTATCGGCCCTTCTCATTAGGGATTTAATGGTGTGTATTGTATTGGCTTAGTGAATAGATCAATATGATTCTGTATTGTTCAGTTTAGTTACTGATTCTTTAGTTGTTATTATTCTTTTTGACTTGTTTCATGTATCTATTTCGATTTGGTTAATTATTTTCAAGCATAGTATTTATTTAGAATTGTATAGTTTTGTATTTTGTAAACAACATGCAACTATTTGTTTTGTTATGCCATAATCATGCTAAGTCTTGATCCATGTTTCCTATCATTTATAATATTTCTTACTGAGTTTGTCAAGCTTACCCCAGATTGATAATATTACAAATGATGAAAATAAAGTAGAGTAGCGATTCTAGTTAGAGAGACTGGAGGCATTAGATCGGATATTTATTCAGATATTTTATTTCAGTTATTTATTTCAATTTGAAGACATTATGTTATTTCAAGTTTAGTTTAGTTTAATTGATGGGATGTAATACAGTAGTGGATTTCAGTTAAATGGATTTGTTATTTGATTATCAATTGTGTAAATATAACGTGTTGTAAATTCCATGAATTCTAGAATACATGTATTGTATAGACTAGGACATGAGTGGTGTCATGTTAGAGTTTAGGAGGTTCTTGGGTCCAAGCCTCATGAAGATCATCATCAACTTCCAAGAAGACCCCAAGAGAGTAAATCGGGAGAATATGAGTCATCCTGAAGGATCCACAACTCACTCCAAGCTCACACAAGGTAAATCAGGTAAAATGATGTAGTCAAGGTGGACCAAGGGTCCAAAGATGAGTTCTAAAAGTCTACGAACCTTCTTGGACCATGAAGGAGTGATCCAAAGATCTTTATAGCATTTCTAAGGTTTTAGAAGGCAATATAGGGGATTTGGATTGATCCACTTCGATCCAAATTATTTGGATCGATCCGGGATTGAACCAACAACTCTCAAGTTATAGGTTCTGAGTGTTTTTTGCACTTGGATCGATCCTGGATCGATCTAAAGTTGCAGAAACACTGTATAACGGTCTAATCATTAAAAAATAGTTTCTAATCAATGACCTAGATCTTTTGACCATTTGGGAATGTTCTAATCCAATGGACATGAATCATTTTCGTCCAATATATATGAAAATGAACTCAAATGAGCAAGGTAATGGTCATAAACAAAAATCACAACTTTCTTGCTCTTGATTTGAGAAATTTGTGAGAGATTCAATTCTCTATTCTATTAGGAATCTCTCTAAGCTTAGATAGGTAAATCTATATCCAAAAAGACCATTCCCTACTTCCACCTTTATTTCTACTAAGATAAATCATTAAGTGGAAGACACCAAGGGTTGTCTAAACCCTTGAGAAGAAAAGTGGGCTAGATAGTCACATTGTGCTCAAGGAGAAGCAACCCATCAAAATTAGCTCTCTAGCTTGAAGAGCCAACCAAGAAGTAATCGGGGAGCAATAGTTACATCTTGCTCATGAAGGAGCAACCCCAACTTGGATGCAAGGCAACATCAACCTTTAATAATTAAACACTTGCCTTTAACCTTTTATTAAGTTATTGAGACCTCTCCAGCCAAAGACACCAGGAGAATTAACACTACTGCCGGAGACATCGGTAATGTGTACCCATAGCTCTTCCACTGGAGACATTGGAAGAGTAGACCATAGACCACACCCACTGAAGACATCGGGTGTAGCTTGCTTGGCAAGTAAATTAGGCATTTTGTGAATTTTCACTTTGATTGTAACTTTATCAATCTTAATAAAATTGTTTAGCTTGGTGGTGAGCTTTTGAGGGTATATGTAGGTTGTTGTGCCGAACCACTATACATCTTATGTATGTCTGCTTATTTGTGGTTTGTCTATACATTCTTTATTTATATTGTCAAGCATTGCACTTATTGCTTTAATCTCTCTTGTAATAGAATTAAACATTTCATATTCAAAAGCACAATTCAAATATAATTAAATACCGGGATCAAATTTAATCAATTGAATTTAATTTGGGGTAATCTAAAAGAATTTTTAAATATCCTGTTCACCCCCCTCTAGGATTCATACATTGGAATTTCAAATTGGTTTATGTTTAATGTCAAAATATATGTTAAATGAATGGGAATGCTAGACTATGGTTATAATTAATGCAAATGGATCATGGATTTTAATTAATAGGTTAAACTTATATGAATGGAACGGATTGGTTATGATTAGAAGTTTTATTTTGCTACGTATATAAATGAATGAAAAGGAAAGAAAAGTCTATAAGCAATTTACATGGTATGAAAATTAATGGATTAATGTCATGAGCCGAAATTCATAGCCCTATTGGTATGGATTTTGGGGCATGATAGAGTTGGTATCAAAGCTCCTGGTTTGAGGTTCTATAGACATTTATAAAGGAGTTCTATGTTTAAGATCTAGAGAAAACTAGAAAGTATAGGCTGAAACATTAGAAGGAAATCTAGAGATAGTTAGAATATGAAAACATAGATGAAACATTAGAATACATATTAGAGACATGAGAGTTTAGGATATATTATTTGATCTTGAAAATTCTAACACATTTGAAGATGATTTAATTATATTACGAAGTCTAACATTGAGTTTATTTGATTGTTTGTAGGGAAAGATGATGCTCCGTTAGTCTCCCATTTTTGTTGATTAAGATGAATTTAATGACCCTAATGGAGTAGTTAGAGCTATCAAGGAGTTAGTTGATATAGTGCAATGCCATGTGACTATAAGAGACGGAAATGCTAAGCATGGGAATGGTGCACTAAGCAGTTAAGGAGAATAGGGCCATCTGAATTAAAAGGTTCCTCGGATTTGTTACAAGCAGAAGCATGGCAAATGCAATTAGAAAAGATATTTGATGTGATAGGTTGCACTGAGATTAATATAGCTTATTTTGCAATCTTCATGTTGAAGGGGGAAGCTAAACACTGGTGGAGAGCTACTAGAGAGACCTCACCATAAGAAGAAGGTGAACCACTCACTTGGGGCATTTTCCTTAGGGCTTTCCGTGACTATTACTTTTCGCACTTAATGTACAAGGTATAAAGGAAATGGAGTTCATGGAACTCATAAAGGGAAGTAGGATAGTTTTACAGTACAAGACCAAGTTCATGGAGTTGGCTAGATTCCCCCCCCCTCATATTAGGTGATGATGAGAGAAAGGCAATGAAGTTTCAAAGAGGATTGCGTCCTGGCATATGGACCCACATGGCTGCATTACAAATGAGGTCATTTGTTGATGCTATTAAGACAAATATGGCTGTTGAGAGAGAATGTGAGGAGTTGCAACAAATTCAAGATTAGAGAAAGAACTACCCAAGTCAAGATGGATTTGGAAAGACTAATAATAATTCCACAACTTTTGAAAAGAAGGTGTTGACTAAGAGAGAGACCAAGACCCATTATTACAGGTTTGCTTGCCCTCGATGTGGAAAGATTCATACAAAATTATATCTTGAATTAGGTGCTTATTTCAAATATGGGAAGACATGCCACATGATTAGAGATTGCCTTATGATGAAGAGTGATTTGACATCCAAGCCTACAGATGAGAAACCAAGGTGAAAAGTGTAATGGTGTGTTTTTGTGATGACTAAGAAGGATGCGGAAGCGTCCAACACTATGGTGAGAAGTATGATTCATTTATTTTCTTATGATGTTAAAGTACTTATTGATCTTGGATCCACACACTCGTTTATGTCTATGAGTCTTGTAAAACACTTTAATGCTACACCAGAACCATTAGAGTATGATCTAGTTATATCCACTCCACTTGGAAAGACTATGATTACTGAACTGGTATACAAGTCTTTTGTAATCAGGAGTAGGGAGGTAGAGCTGTTAGCAGACTTGATTCTATTGGACCTACAAGGTTTTGACATTATCCTAGGCATAGATTATGCCAAGGTAGATTGTTATAGCATGGAAGTCACTATTAGTATCCCCAATCAGTCCGATGTCATATTCAATGGAATATAGAGTTTTCCTAAGATTATATCTGCCCTTTGAGAGAAAATATTGTTGCATAAAGGTGGGCTAGGATACCTATCTTACATTGTTGATTATCAGAAGGATGGAGTGAAGATTGAAGATATACATGTTGTTAGAGATATCAATGATGTGTTTCTTGAAGATCTTCCTAGCTTACCTCCAAACAGGGAGATTATGTTTGCAATTAAGTTATTGGAAGGCACTAAGCCCATTACTATAGCACTATATCGTATGGCACCAGTCGAGTTGAAAGAGGTTAAGGTGCAGTTACAAGACTTGATTGATAGAGGTATCGTTCGCCCTAGTGTGTCGTTATGGGGTGCACCTATGTTATTCATGAAGAAGGACAGAACCATAAGGTTGTGCATTGACTATAGGCAATTGAATAAGGTGATGGTGAAGAGTAAGTATTTGTTGCCTAGGATTGATGATTTTTTTATCAACTACAAGGTGTTAAGGTCTTTTCCAAGATTGACCCTAGGTTTGGTTGCCATCAGCTTCAGATTAAAAATGATGATATACCTAAGAATGACTTTTGTACTAGGTATGGATACTATGAGTTTTTGGTCATGTCATTTGGACTGACAAATGACCCTACAACATTTATGGATCTGATGAACAAGGTGTTTAAACTGTATTTAGATTAGTTTATTATTATGTTCATCGATGATATTTTGGTTTCAAAGAGTTCAGAGGAACACGAAGAACATCTAAAGATCAGATTGTAGACTTCGAGAGAACATAAGTTATGTGCAAAATTTAACAAGTGTGAATTCTGTTTAGAAAAAGTGGTTTTCATGGGACATGTAATCTCAAAGGATGGAATCTATGTGGACCCCAAGAAAGTGGAGGTGGTGGTTAATTGGCCGAGACCTACGAATGTGACTGAGATTCGTAGCTTTTTGGGATAGGTTGGCTACTACAAGAGATTCTTGGAAGGATTTTCTGACATAGCTAGACCTTTAGCCAAGTTGACATAGAAAATGCCAAGTTTAACTGAAATGAGGCATGTGAACATAGTTTCCAAGAATTGAAGGACTGTCTGGTATCAACACCAGTCCTTACATTACCGCCAAGCACTGAAGTATGTGATCTACAGTGATGCTTTTAGAAAAGGTTTGGGTTGTGTATTAATGCAAGATGGGAAGGTTATTTCCTATGCATTTACACAGTTTAAGCCTTATAAATAGAATTATCCAACTCATGATTTAGAATTTGCTATAGTTGTGTTCAAACTAAAGATATAAAGGCATTACTTGTATAGTGAAGCTTACAAGATTTATACTGATCACAAGAGTTTAAAGCATTTGCTCTCACAAAATGATCTGAATTTGAGGTAGATAAGATGGCTTGAGTTAATTAAGGACTATGATTGTACTATCCTATATCATCTTGGAAAGGCCTATGTGGTTGCTGATGCATTGAGTAAGAAATCCTTTGGCAATTTGGCATGTATGATGGCACACCTTAGGGTATATACTGTTTTGAATGACAATAAAAAGACAACTTGGAGTTCAAATCCCCAGATTCTGAAGATCATAGAAGAGGTCAAGAAAGGACAAAAAAGAGAGTTTGCAATTCAACAAGATGATTCTTTATGGTATGGAAAAAGGTTGTGTGTGCCTAATGACACTGAATCGAAAAGAGAGATCATGGAAGAGGTACATGGAGCAAAATATTCAGTTCATTAAGGGAGTCAAAAAGATGTATAAAGACTTTAAGGAGTACTATTTGTGCAACAACATGAAGAGGGAGATTGAGGATTTTGTATCCAAGTGTTTAACTTTTTAACTAGTGAAAGCCGAACATCAGAAACTAAGATATGACAAACCCAAGGACTAAGGGGGGTCACTTGGTTACTTTTGTTGCTTAATGCTTCAATGCTTGTTTTTCTTAACAAAAAGCATGAGAAAAGTATATGTTCTAGTGTTACAGATTAGCAGGATATGACAAGCCCAAGGACTAAGGGTGAGCGATTGAGTAAGTGTTTAATACTGTATGTCCTTCCAAACAAATGTGTTTCTTTGTAAATTTTTAATTTGTTTATGTATTGGGTTTTTCATGGAATTAAGAAAGGGGGAGATTGTTAAGTCTATATGTATTGTCAATGTTAGATGGGTTATATTAGGCTATGGTTCTATGTACTTGAGTCTATAATGTCTGAAGAACCTAGGACCAAGCACAAGCAACTCCAAGAGACACTGGATCAAGAGCTAAAGTTCCACAAGATACCTAAGACAATCCATGACAAGTAAAGAACTTCAAGAGGCCAAGTCAACATGCACTCTGTGTTGAACAGGTAAAAGGACAAGTTGGATTGGTCTAAAATCAAGTAGAGGTCAAAGTGCCTCAATTAGACCATGGTAGGACCTAAGAAGACTTAAAGAACCATGTTATGACCTAGGACTAATCTTGAACCAAATACCAAGTTCTAACTTAAAAAAAAATATCAAAAAATAAATAAAATGAAAGGACAAGAAATGGTAGGGGTTCAAGCACTCGAATAGGATCTTCGAGCACTTGAATGACTCATCTAAGCACTCAAACTTACTTAGAAAAACAACTCCAGAAAATGGTTTTCATCAAGCACTCAAAGAGAGAGATTCAAGCGCTTGAGTGACCTGGTTCAAGTGCTTGAATAGGTCATCCAAGCTCTCGAATCCACCAGAATTGGATTTTTTTAATTTTCAAATGTTTACAATGGCTAGTTTTTGAACAGCTATAATAGAGCCGTTGGGGCTAAAAAAATCACTGAATTTTCCTCTATAAATACAAGGCTTAATCCCCATTAAATATAAGAAAATATATTAAAAGGATTATGACCTCCTTGGGGTGATTTAAGCTTGAAGAAGCTTACTCTATGCTTTGATATTGATATATCTATATGTGAGAGGTGATCACACAACTTAAAAGTGTTTATACTAGTAAATCCATATTGCCAAGTTGTGTTGAAGGGGGATAAACTCTTGCTTTAAGTCTAATTGAGAGCAATCTTGCTTCTATGAATATTCTTGTCTAAGAAGCTCTCAAAGCTGAACCAAATAGTCATAGTAGCCAATCAAGAGGCCTAAGTAAATCAGCTCTACTACAAATCAACTCTCCTATAAATTGATCTTTTGCTGGAGACACTAGAAGAAAACGTCCACTAGAGACATTGAACTAGAGCACTCATCGGGGACAACAGGTGCAATACCTTCTTTCATCGGAACCACTAAAGGAAGTTGAGTAAGTTTATTGATTTACTTTTGTAATAGTGTTAGAATATTAATAAAAAATCAACCAAGCTCATAGTGTGAGCTGTTTGACAGTGGATGTAGGCCAGAGTGACAAACCACTATAAATCTCTATGTCTTTGTGTTATTTGCATCTTCTTTTTTTTATCTTGTGCTTTTATGTTAATCTCATTTATGCAAGTTTCTCAACAAATTGATTGAAGTTATCTAAGGTTCAGTAAAAGAATCAATCAAGCAACCTTAAGGGATCTATCAACCCATCTTTTGCTTTACTATAGGTAAACTACAATGCATGACGGAGAACATTGGACTATGATAAATTCATAGAGATTAGATTTACTTGTATGTTATTCTATTGCATATTAAAGTAAAAAAGTTTAAGTAAATCTAAAAGTGAGATTAATAACTAAAGAATTTTAGTAAGTATAGAAATCCTATTCACCCCCTCTAGGATTACTTGGGATCGGAATTTCATATTCGATCTTCTTTTAATCAAAATCCTTCAATCCCTTCTTAGAGATAATCTTAAAATCCTTTCCTATTTTTTGCTCTCCTCTTTTCTTTAGGGTTAGAATGGTTTAGAAAAACCCTAGAGGTTTTTATATGGTTGGGGTAGAGTCCTACTCGAATTGGGGTCTCAAATCGCATAAGAACACATAAGAGAATTCTTAATTTCCATTTTTACCTAGTCGGATCAGTCCGACCTGGATCGGTCTGATTGTTATCAAATCAGTCCATGGGCTCATTGTTTTTGTTTGTGGGGTGTTACACTTGTATTCCATCATCACACATATTTCTCTTCTATATTGGTAATCATTTGATCTCATGAGATAAGATAGGTGGTCCTTAGGTAACATAGTAAGAGGTCAGACACATTGGAATGTGTAGAGAGATCTAATAATCCATTTCTTATAGGCATGAAACTTTACAACTTTGCATGATGTTGGACATATTGCTTATAAGGTTGCTATATGTAGAGCTATTATATGATAGAGTGATATAATCTCAGTCACTAGAGTAAGATACTAAGTTTACATGCAAGTGCATTTATAAATGCACTAAATGAATCCATTATGAACACACTTGGCAAAACCTCACTATCAAGCTAAGTGTTTTTCTAATTTTGAGACTTATCCTTAGATCTAAGATATTTATGTTTCTCTAAGTATTTTTGCTGATTGTTTTTTTACCAACCAGTGATGCTTAATATGTGGCTATAAGATGAGTAGTTTGGATAGTTAACTCTTGATATTTGAAAGAGTACAAATTCCCAAAGAGAAATCCACTACCCTTATGTGGAGGATATATTCATTTTTGGACATATGTGATTTGATTGGATAAGAAAATCTGCTACCAATGGTTTTTAATAAAGAGTTTGTCAAATGATTTCAATACTACTTAATTATGGTGATTAACTTTATTTTGAAAAATATTTTATAAAAAAAAAAAAAAAAGAATTTTTGATATTCACCAAACAAATAATATTTTAGATTTCCAATCAATTCATTAAATTCATAATGATCATGTAATGATGATCAATGGGGTTAGACAATGATTAATATCTTAAGGATCATTAAGGATTATTGTATAGTGGAAGGACATATTTGTAAATTATCTATAAGAAAAACTACTATTGTTATTTTCTTATCTTTGAAAGGTTAGTTGCAATATGTCACATGATTATTGCAATTAGTGGCATGCCAGTTTATAAGTAATAAAAGATAAGAGTATGCTTAATGTAATTTGACTTGATTAACAACGCTAAACCCTACAACTTAAGGATAAGGATTCCACACCCCCAAGGGGCAACGTTAACTTCTAAAAAATGCTATATAGAGTTACCCACGTTCAAAGGGTACTTGTAATTTTTCTAAAGTAATAAGTGAAATTTGCAAAATGATGATCCAAAGATCCTAGAAGGGGATGAATAAGATCTCTATAGTTATTCAACCCCCTTTTGATTTACTTAAATTGAACTAAAAATGCAGCAGAATAAAAACAAGTAAATCAAATAAATCCTCTCCAATTTATTTAAGTCACAACACAAATAATGACTTAAATAAATTAGTAAGTCAGTGTTGGTGTACCACAGGGATTCGTCATTGTGTATAGTTTCCTATACTAGAGTGGGAACAGGGTAACTAGTTCCACTTTATAGTTTGCTTAAGTAATAAACACAATAAAGACAAACAAGCAAGAAGACACACCACAACACAAGGATTTAAAGTGGTTCGGCACACCGGGCCTATGTCCATTCTCAACGGTTAACTTATTTTGAATAGTACTCTAAACTATTACTGGTGAAAAATTAACAAAACCTTAATTTACAAGTTCTAGAGAATCCATACCCTTGTAAATGTGCTCCTAGTGGATCTGATGAGTACACTCCATCCAGTGATTCCGATGGAATATGTTCACTTGGCTTCAAAATGTGTGAAGAGAATCTGCCTCTAGTGGCTTTAGTGAAGGCTACTAACTTGTTGAAAATGTAATGATCTTTTTGCTTCAAGTTGCCTCTTGTGTAGACTAATTTGACTTGTATCCCTAAACCTTTTGCTTCCAAATAATATAACTAAGAGTTTTGGGAAGCTCTTTCAAGACCTTGAACAAGGTATAACTAAATGAATTTCACTCAGGTCATAAACCAAAACAATTCTAACTTATAGGTACTTTGGCTTTAATTCACAATGATTTTCTTATAGAATCATTTACTTATTTTTTGTGAACAAATGAGGCTCATTCCCCTATGTATACATTTGAAAAACCAACCAAAGGATCCTCCAACAAATCTATTAAAATGGTAAAAAACCAGTTGTTATGAGAATTTTGAATAAGAGATCTTTCCATTTTCAGAAAGCACTCATCGAGCCACTCATTTTAAGAATTTACAAGCCCTAAGTGGGCATCTGGATCAAAAGTTATAGTTGTTTTAAGTTGGGTCATTTTTCCTTTTCAAGACTTTTTTAATTTACTTAATTTTTGTCAATTTGGTCCAAAACTTATCCAAACCTTTTTAGGTCTTCTCTAGGATTTGGTTTGGTTCATTTTAAGTCCATTGGTCTATAAATCCATACTCTAGGCTAAGCCTTTTTCCTGTGGGTTTGGGTATATGTTTAACACTTCATTTTAAGTGTATTTTGTCTTTAAGATTCATCCCTTAAACCCCACTTACCAACCTTTACCCAATTTATCTTTGAATCCAATAATTGGCTTTTTGGAGGTAGTTTTTTCTTGAGATTTGAGGTTCTTCAACATATGCGTGAGTCTCTTTGGCTTGTGTTCATCTCGGCTTTTGAATCCATCTTATTGACACTTTTCCGGACTCAAGACTTTGACTTACATAGATATACAAAATGCATACACAGTTCTACTACATGTACACACTTGTTTTGGAATGGACTTTGACAATACAAAATACTTAACAGTAAGAAGCCTGGAGAGCTCTAGAGCAGGCATAGAGACTTTGGAGACTAGTTTGGATGTACATCTTGTATCTAGTTGCTCAATGAGGTATTTTTCTATAATCTTTACTCATTTAAAATTTTAAATTACATATGGTGATAATGGGATAAATAGAATAAATATTTTTATTTTTCTAAAAATAAAAAATTAATGTTTTGGTATAATCAAACAACTATTAAACCGCCAAGATGTTCAAGAGACTTTGGTCTTCGATTATTAGGGCAGCTTGGTTGATGCACTAGCGTAAGTGTCTATTCCAAGATTTTGATCTAGAAAGGCCTCCCAAAGGTGGTGAGGGGCTTCGGCCTCCAAGAGAGTTTGTCCTTTGAGGAGCTATTTGAAGAAGATCTAAAGAAAGTGGTGATTTTTCACTAGTGAAAATGTGCTCATCCCATTCACTAGATGATGACTTCAATAGAGTCATTGAAGCACTTTTGGGGTGGAAATAATAATAATTTATGCATATTTAATTCATTTGAATGCATGAGTTCATACAATGTTATGAATTTACATGGTTTCATTGATAGTGTCTCACATTTATAAATCATGAAATTGCATTGAGTTACCATATATCATTTGAAAGCATGACATATGCATTGGATTTACAAGATTTTTATACCATGCATAAATGATGATTATGAATGATCTCACCACTTGATTTCAATATAGTTTAATGGGTTTAGTTTTACCATGAATTTTATAACGTGGACTTTATCTACTGAGCTTTCCCAAGCTTGCTCAAATTTATTTTTCTACTCACTGATTATGAAGTTCCTAGAGGCCAGAGTGTTGAGTACAGTTTCTCTTTTGATTATTACAGATAAAACCGACCTCTCGGGTAGCTGAAAGTTTATTTTGATGCTCTAGAAATAGAGGCTAGAGTAGTTTTGGTGTTGTAAGATGGCTATAAATACCTAAGTTCAGTACCCATTATGTCTGTGAATAGAAAGCTTTTGTATATGGTTTTGTGAATGAATGTGTAAAATTTATAAATAAGTTAATGAATGAGTAAACTGTTCAGAGAGTAGTCACTGTATACTTACGTGGTTGTGGTAGAATATGCATAGAAGTGTATTTCATCATACAACAGGTCTTACAAGTTTAAACATGGATGTAGGAAAAAATTTCTTGTGGCCCAAATTACACTATTTTTGCTTATAAAAATTTTGGGTAGCATTGTATAAGCATTTGTTATGATTAAACCTAATTTTAAAGAAACATTATTCTTAGTTTGTGCTTAGATTAAATCAAGCAATTCTCTGTATTTGTAAGATGAACCAACCATGATTTTATAAGAGTCGTAATAAGACTATAAATTTTGGAAAATAGAAAATTATTTTTGAGAAAAGTTAAGTTTAGAAAGGATCATGCATATAATGTTAAATTGTGAACT
>JAOXJP010167689.1:0-12748 GCA_025762735.1 Platanus orientalis
CAAATTGCAATTAAGAGAGTGGGACTTCCATTTGAGAAGGAAGATAAGAGATGTAGAGAGATGCTTTCGCAGAAGCTTCCTTTTCCCCCGCAACGCATTTTAAGACATTCCAATAAAATGTAAAAATGTTGGTAAGGGACGAAAGAAGGAAGTATCCAATTCCAAATCCAAATCCAAATCCAAATCCAAATCATTCATTCCGTCGGGAAAAGAGTGGGCCTCTTTAATTACTCCCTCTCTTTGGAAAGCGAAATAAATGTTATGTCCAGGATTTAGTGTCCAGGACACCAGAAGGGGATTTTCACATACAAGGAATAAAATGGCTAGGGGTTGTTATCAAAAAAAAAAAAATAAGGCTAGGGGTTAGATAAAATTTTAAATTAGTTTATTTCATGAGACGTCCCCTAATGTCTGGACACGGACAGGACATTTGCTACCGAAAGACTCTATAAAGCGTAAAAACGAAAGGAAACAAAATGAGGCACGTGTGATTGAATAGCTAAATAATAAGGCTAAAGGGACCGACCATTTTGTTTTGTTTTGTCTAAGTTATTCATAAAAAAATAAAATACACCATCGTCTCTCACTATTGCCCACGTGTGTACTTTAACAAAGAAACGGAGACATTCGATTTCCGACCTCTCCGTTTCCCTTTTCGATTTATTAAATAAAAAGAAAACACTCATCCTCAAACTGAACCCTAGTTCAACTATAATTACTATATCTTATCCTTCGAAAATGGTTGCCATATGAACTGTTAAGGTCTTGCCTAACTGATGGCCCGACATATTGATGGGAAAAAGTGAAAATTATCATAGAAAAAATATAATTTACTTTTTCCCATCAATGTGTGATGCTATTAGGTAGGATCTTAACAAGTCATAAAGCAGTAGGTGAGGACCAAATGGAGGAATAACTCACCAGCATTATCGGAATCTCTAAGTATAAAAGTGTTTATTGGGATAAGAGTTTTTTCCGATGAGAATGACCGATAGATGAGAGGGGGTGAGAAGATGTTAAGACGGGAGCCACTGTTGGTCAAGTGTTTGGGAAGAGGAATTGGACATGCTGATGTAACACATAACATAACTAACTGGTCTGATATCAAGTGCACAGGAGGGGGAATCAAAAACCTCCAAAAAGTGAAATGATTCCGCCCCGTGAGCATCCCATCAGGGGACGTGGCCCATACGATTTCATCTCTAACTAACTGGGCTGAAATCGTCTATGCCACCCCCCTGATATGACACTTGGGGGGGGGGGGGATCAATTCACATTTTGGAGGTTTTTGATTCCCCCTCCTAAGTGTCCCATTAGGGGGTGTGGCGCAGAGGATTTCAGACCTAACTATAGTTAAACCAGTGTTAAATTTGAGGATGACTTGATTTTTTTTTTTTTAAATAATTCAAAAAGGGGAAATGGAGAGGTTGGACGTAGGGGTGAGCATGGGCCAGCCTGAAACTGACCAGATATGGTCCTACACTTGGCCCAAAAAAATATGGCCCGATTAAGCCCAAGGCCCAAACTTTTTTAAAGGGCTGGGCTTGGAGGTTTACCTCAACCCAGCCCCAGACCCAAACTTGTTTATATATAATATATATTAATATGTATTATATACAACTTATTAAGGGATTGTTTGGCAGCCACCTATAATGTAACCATTTCATTTCAAGTTTGTAAGGCATTTATCGTCATAAAGGTATGGTTCAAAATGAACTCATTCAAATTTAAACCTTTTTTTTTTTATAAATTCTTATAAATTCACTCAATTTTATATTTGATAACATATATCATTTCATTTTATAAAAAAAAACTTAAGATGACTTCATTTCTAATTTTATTAGCAATCAGTAAAAATAAAAATATGAATGAATTCATTTTAAACCATTACTTTATGGCTACAAGTACTTTGAAAATTTGAAATGAAATAATTACATTACATGGGGCTCGGATAATGTGCAAACGTGTCTTGTGAGAACTGTGCAAACTGCACAAGAGGGGCTGACACATCAGTACCAAAAAGTGATTTACACTTTTTGGGGGGTATTTATCACTTTTCAGCGCTGATGTGTCCACACCTTGATGCCGTTTTCACAGCCCTCACAAGATTTGTTTTTACCTAATGTTTTTCGCATTACATGTGGGTAACAAACAGGCTATAAATCTTTTCAAATTAATAATAATTCATAGCTCAATATATATATATATATATATATATATATATATATTTGTGTACAAAGTCTTGTGTTCAACTCTTAGTGAGATAAATGATTTCTTATAGTAAATAATTCCTAGAATATAACGTATATAATTTTCTAAGATTTTAAAAACTAATAAGTTTTTATAACTTAATTGGTAAGGTATTATTATATTATTTAATTGGTCTTGAGTTCAAACCTTAATCTCATATTTCATGTTTTGTGAAATTCATAGGCAACCTGAGGTCCAACAAAACTCATAGGCCCGGGTTTGGACCTAAATATTAAAAAGAATTCCGGACCCAAGCCCAATACCTAATATGGTGGGCCTATACCGAGCCTACCCTAACCCGGCCATGCCCACCCCTAGTTGGATGTCTCCGTCTTTTCATTAACTATTGAACCGTACGCATGGACCAATAGTACTAGAGAATCCGACGGATGTCAATCGGGGTTTTCAATTAATCAATTTAAGGCTCCCTAAAGTACTTGTTAATGTGTATCTACTGAAAACACCTTTATTGACCAAGATGTCTTCGTCGAAATTTGGTTCATGCGTGATATCTCTCAAGTCTGACCGGAGATTATTCAAACTTTTAATGGGATCGCAGCCACGTATGGGTGGAGACATCAACATCAATAGGATCTCTATATTCTCTAAAAATTTCCAACATTGAAGATTTCCACCCACCGATTTTCAAAAAGGTATTTGGATCGTTCTTAACCATATAATTGCTTTGAAAAGAAAAAGAGAAGATATGGATCAATTGTCGGTTTAACAATTCTACCAAAAAATTGAAGGTTTAGCAGGGTTTTAAGGTTGGTTGAATTCTACTACTACCAGTGGCAAACAAGCATGCAATTGATTGTAAATTTGCTATCTTTGGGTTTGAAACCTTAACTTCTCCCTTGGGCCCAGTCTAGTTGCCATGAAAAGGTTTTCTTTTGACAAAAATTTTTTCAAAAAATCATTTTTAAGGTGTCTGGTTGCTATGAAAAATTGGTTTTCTCATGTTTTTATTATGATTCTTTTCTTTCCTTTTCTTGAGGGATTTTCTTTTCTTCTCTATAAAATTCAAGGCAACCAGACTGGGCCTTGGTGAGGGCGTACTGAGCCATCCCTCATGGTGATGCACATTAACTCTACAAAAATCATTGGAGTGAACAAATACCCCTCGCCTACTCAAACAAATGAATGGATATATGAGGTAGGTAGCTAGCTAGCTAGCTCTCTCTCTCTCACACACACACACACAGACACACACATAATTTGACCCCTCATAAGTATAGTTAGTGCATAGCTAAATTCCATAGGCCCACAAGGTGCAATCATATAAGAGAAAATTTGGATCCGCCTAAATGAGGAAAACGAATTAGAATACGTTATTTCGTTTCCTACCATTTGGGTAGTTTTTAAAACACAAGGAAATTGATTTCCTCAAATTTTGGGTGTCTGCGTGACCAGAATATGCTAGAAAAGAAAGTATATAATCAGAGAGAAATCAAATTTCCCAACCATTTCAATTGGAAAATCTCAATACAGGGATGAGAGCAACAACAGAGCTTTGTGGGAAAATCTCAAGAAAGGACGGGATTTTCAGAATGCCAAGCAGATGCCACTCAAGAAATTTACCTGAGAAAATTTTTAATATTTTCTTTGGAAAATTTAGATTTTTTCTACAAACAGCCAGCCAAAGTTTGACTTTGAAAGCTTAATTGAGAACAATAGACTTTGTTTGGGCTTAAATGGGCCGAAATTTCTGGTTTGTTGATGGCAAAACCCACCAGAGTAATTACTAAATAAAAACCACCAGAGTGGGCTCGAGATACATGTTCACCTCGGGATGGTCCACCCCATTTGTAGCCTTAATTCTCGGAAAATGTCAAATGTGACACATGCAGCGGGGAAATGTGAATCATTATGCGGCCGATTCCACTTATATCTCTGACACCCAAAATTGAACTTGTGGGATGATTATAACCATCAGATATATGAAATACTTCTTATGGTCTTACAACGGTGAAGGATCAGAAGAAAAAGAAAAAGAAATAAAATGTTCGATCACCCCTACTCCAGGTGTTGATTAGGAGTGGCAATGTTTGACACGACCTATGAACCCAACGAACCCAACACGAAATAAATGGGTTAGGTTGACTCTAAACATGTTTTGGATCAACACGGGTAACCCTCTTTGACACAATTAATAAATGGGTTGGGTCTGGGTTGAACTTTATAGTTGTGTGCCATTATCTTGACATGACACGAACCTGACCCACCAACACAAATTGCCACCCAAGGTGTTGTACTTGTATCCCATATTTAAGTTTAATATGTCCCTGAATTAACCAGGTAGTTGAATCGTTAAGAAGTTTAACCAAATTAAAATTTAAAAAAAAAGAAAAGAAAGGAAAAAGGACGAAATTTAGTGATTCCTCGACCCCTAACCTGTGCCACGTCCACCGATGGTCAAGTGGGTGAAAACATCAGCACCAAAACTGATTTTCACTTTTTGGGGGAGTGTGTAAAACACTTCTAATGCTGATGTGGCCCCCTGTTAACCTAGGCGTTTGCATACGCCGAGCGTAGAAAAGCCTCATTGGATTCCTCTAATTTTAATAATGTTATCAACCTGATCTTCCCAAGTAGTTGACCTCATCTTAAAGGCCTTTCTGATTGAGAATTAGCTTGTCGACAATTTTAAAAAATGACCAAAATGATGCAGGTCAACCCTAAAGTTAGGGATGCAAATGAGCCGGATTCGATGTGGATATTAAGTATATCCGAATCTAGCTCATTTATTTTTCATATATATCCGAATCCAATTATTATCCGTCTGATATTTAAAAAGTATAATTGTATTCGTATTTGTTAAGTTTATCAAATATTGGATATATAATCGGATATCCAATAACAAATATCCGGATATTAGAAAAGCCCCAAAATTCAAACTATACGAATCAAAAATTATGTTCCGCCAATCAAAAAAATCATTAGAAGAAAATTGTGGGGTGACAAAGGTTACCTGAACCTTCTTCCTTGAAGAATTCTACAAAAATAGCATAAAAACGTCTGTCGTAAGATTGTGATAATTTCACAAAATAGCACAAAACCAAGCAACAACACTGTTGTCTGAGATGTTAGAATCACCGTCACCTAAGATGTTGGTCACTATCACCTAAGACTGAGTGACTAAGTAGAGATCAAGATAACAAGACTTGAGACTGAGAGTGAGTAGCCGAGTAGGGTTAGGAAATAACAGAAAAAAATATTTTATATGAGAACTTAGAGTTTTAATGTAGACCGTTGGATTGGTTTTGATCCAACGGTCTACACTCTATCTTTATATATATTTACATATATATTAAAAAATATATTATATATATATTTATTATATACATGAATATATACACGGATACTGATTATAAACAAATACAAATATATAAATCAGATATATAATCGAATTCAGATATTTAGTCAAAAACGGATATGTATATATCTGTATTTGGTTCATTTATAATCAGATATTTTTTAAAACAAACGGATATTTAATCGAAATGGATACATGTATATTTGTTGTAATGACCCGCATTTTTACTTAAAGGGTAAAAATATAATTTTACTTTTACAAGGGTAAAATTATCATTTTACATGTTTAAATAGATTATGGAGTGGTTTAGGAACCCATTTAACCAAGTTAGAAGTATAAAACCTAAGTTGGGCCTCAAACTTATCAAGTTCGAAAGATATCCCAACTTTGTATTTGGGATATATTCATAGACTCACTTGCACAAATACCGAGATAATTAGGAGTCATACCATACCTTGATCGAAATATCTAAGAGTCTACTTTCTAGAAAATAAACGGTATACAATTATGAGTTTCTTAGAAGAAATTATGCTCATTTTACCATGAGGTGTCTGTGCTGACAGGCTTGTGTATTTGGGGTACTTTTCTGGGTCCACTAACACAAATCCTAAATGAACTAGAGTATGAGACATACCTTGTTAGAAATTTCTTTGAGTCTAGTTTGCAATTCAAGAAACGGTTCACAAAAATGAGTTTTTTAGAGAAAATTATGATTATTTTAGTGCAAAGGGGTCAAACCTAAAAAAATGGCATCCGGATGGATCCAACCCATGCCGAATGGATCTGCACTTAGCAGATCGATCTGACCACTATCTGAATTGATTTGGGATCTCAGAGATTTACAAAAATCTTTACAGAACAGTGCCGGATTGATCCGGTATCCTTGCTGATGGATCCATGCCCCTTTGGATTGATCCAACACCCTTCGGATCGATCCGAATTGATCTAGATTGCATTTTTTTTAACCCAAATCGATTTTTCTTCGTTTTAAGGAGTGTGAGACCCTTTCAACTCAACCCGAAATCCTATAAATAAGATTAAAAAAAACCTAATGGCCTCATTTACATAAAAAAGGAAAGGGTTAGAGAGGTTTAGAGGATTTTGAAGCGCAGTGTGGGAGTTCTTCCCTAAATTGGATTAGTTTCACTCCCAACTTTGAAAATCTTGCTAGAATAGATAGTTTTTTTCTTGAATCTTCTAGTTCTACTTGATTTATGTTATATCCACATCATTTTACAAAGAATAAAAGAAATGACAAAGAGGTTATTCTCTAAAATCTTCTTGAATAGTAGGAAAAAAAGTTTAAGTAAGTAGTTATACAAAATTTACTCTATTTTTTGTTTGTTTTAGGTTCTTAGAAGTTTTGTAATGGTGAAATCTTGATTCTATTTATGTTTTCTCATATATTTGTGAATCCCTTTGCTAGGACTTTAGAAACTCCAACTCTTTTAGTGATTTGTGATGAAATCTTGTCATATTATGCTAGGATCTTCGAAATCTCTAATTTAATTTGTAAAGAAAAGTGGTTTTACATTATATGTAAATGTATTTCCTTAAGATATTGGATTCTATGAGTTTTGGAAATATGTAAGTTAAGGATCTATGAATCTATAGCCTCCATAATAGTTATTAATACATAAAAAACTTAATTTTTCATGAAATACATGAATACTTGAATTGAAGTTGAACATCTCTTAACATATTATTGTAAAAATGAAGAAATTGATTTAATTACACATGTAGGAATTGATTATAATGCATGTTGACTCTTACTAGAATGAAAATAGTTAATGGTGACATATAAATTGCTTATGGATTGTTATTAAATTATCCAAACGAGTTATGTACTAGGATTATGAATGTTTTGAAAGCATGTGTAATATAATTATTATTGAAATCTCACTTGGGCTAAGTGTATTGATTATATAGTGTTTGAAAGTATAATACCATGTCAAATTCTATGATTTCTTGTTGAGTAAGTTAGAAATTGATTTATTAGTGTTGCACATGTTTCTAGTCATGTTAACAAATGTATGGTATAAAGTTGGATGCCTTTTTATGATACTAGTAAATGCCTATAGTGATAGACTTCTTCTCTATTACTAATTTAATAAATGTAACATTTAAATAATATATGTTCTTGTATTATGGTCAAACAATGCCCATGTAGTGATATGATAAAATAAGTTGATTATTAATGAATAAGGAGTGAAATGGATAAAGAATCAAAAAACATAAAGAAGATAAGTAAAAATATTAAGGTGTAAAGGTCTCATGATTGGGAATAAGTAAAAAATGAAATAAGATAAGTAAAAAAAGTAAATACAAGTGTCTTAATTATGATGACCCTCCCATTGGGATAACAATACAATGGTATGATGGCCCTCCCATTGGGGTAAGAATGCAATGGTATGAGGGTCCTTCCATTGGGGCAAGAATGCAATGGTATGATGGCCCTCTAATTGGTGTAAGAATGCAATAGTATGACGGCTTTCCCATTGGGATAATAATGCAATGATATGACGGTCCTCCCGTTGGGGTATAAGCAATGGTATAATGATGTCCCTCATGATTAGATAATATGATATATTAAACTTAAGTAAGTGAAAGTAAAGTGTAAGATTGTGTAAAACAAGTGTAAGAGAGTGATACCAAGTAACCATGAGTGAGTGTAAATGGCCTAAAAGGTCCCACTATTGAGAATGAAACTACTTTAAGAAAGAAGGAAATGTTCATAAGATACATAAACATGAGTGAAACCATTATAAGAAGAATATAAAAGTTTATAAGAAAAAAAGAATGTTAAGAATAGAAGAACATTATATAAGTTTCGAAAGCAGAGTAAAGTTATAAGTCATGTAAAATGATAAAAGTATCAAGGCAAAAAAATAGAAACATTCAAGTTTTACAAGAATAAGAAGTTCATAAATTATATATGAAATATAATTTAATGAAAGGAAAAGAAAGTGCATGAGGTATTAATGAAAATATAAGTAAGTAAAGACGATGTTAGGAAACAAGTGGAAACTCATAATCTTTAAAAGGTGATAAATTTCCAAACTATGTAAGAAAAATGAAAATGTATGATGGTTCTCTCGTTGGGATACGAGTTAATGCTATGAAGATCAATGATAGGTATTAAATGATCAATGAAAAGTGATAAGTAAATATTAAGACAATGACAATGGAAGGTAATAAGTGATAAGTGAAGACATAATGAATGATAAGTAACAAGTAAGATTGTGAATGATAAGTACTAAGGTAATTGTAGACTTGTTGAATATAGAAGTAGAAATTTATATGTCTCATTATGAAAATGTATTATTAAGCTTGCTTATTGCTTAAGAATGATGTATGCTTAGTTTGAAATGATTTGTATATGCATATTCATATTATAAAAGTGTAATCTATACGTGAGAAATGAATACAAATTCTCATTAAAATGTATACTAAATATCTTCACTATAGATAGACTATAAAATGTTTACCATGTGATTATAAATACATATTACTATGTATGTTGCCAATCATAGATATGAGAAGAATGACAGGAGTAGGTAGAATCATGTATATTGACACATGTAGATGTTAAAAGAATGCTATGTATAAGTAGGATTATGTATATTGCAATGTGTAGACAATAGAAGAATACTATGTGATCACATGTATTGTCATGTCTAGTTCTTACATGATGAATCATGATGATGAATGTATAGATCTTGTGATGTTTAGTAGATAATATATGTACACTAGCACATGCATACAGCTTAGAGAAGGGTATGTGTTTTATATAGAAATGTAATCAGTATTTTCATGCTAAAAGATTTGTGTTTTACCCGTCCGATTTCTGTAGTGGGTTTTATGTACCTACTTACGAGTCGTGGATCTCACCCATCCATACTATTTTTATTATAGGAAAAGTTTAGTGCATGTGCGCATTTTTGGAGTGCCTTGAGGCCGAAAGGGAGGCATACAGCTGATGCGTTCTCGTTTTAGTTGTTTCAGTCCAATTTAGACTTGTACTTTGTATTAGACTCTATTATGTTTTTGTATTAAGATTAAGGTTTGACTTGAGACTTGTAGTTCTATATCAGTTATATAACGATGGGAGATTAGTGACATGGTAGTTTATTTATATGTTTTGGTTCATTTTCACTACACCCTTAAGATTATGGTTAGATGAGATAGTTTATGATTCTACTATTTATGTTGTTTTAAGGTTAAAGTTAAGTATTCCATGAAGATCATTGTGGGCATCGATTTTTGCATGACAGGTAAATCCCTTTGGAAAGAGACTTAACTATCGTAGAAAAAATTCCACGTGATTTGGAGTCGCTACCAATCTTTTTAAAGATGTGTCTGGACATCTATTTTTTGAAAACAAAATGATTTTAACATTCTTTTAAAATGCTTGACTCCATTTTAAATTGATTGACTCAAGGATTCAGGTTAGGTGGTTTGGTTATGGACCAAGGAAGGTGTTAGGCACCTTGGTCCATCCGTATATGCGGTACCTACTAAAACCGGTTCAAACTTATGGTTGAATCTCTATATGTGGCGTGTGTCAAAGTGAGTTTTGTTTTTGGAAATTAATGTCATGCATGTGCACATGGTTTAACCCACTAACTAGGGCATATGTGTGAAAATGTATAATTAAAGCAAGTTTTTGATTCATTTAATTATCTTATCATCTATTTGCATGTTGTTTTAAAAAAAAAAAAAAAATTAGAAAAAGCAAGTCAGAAAAGCATACTTTAAGCTGTTGTCCTCTTAGGCAAATAAATTAAATTAAATTAAATTAATGTATAACACATATATAAAATAATCACATCATGCACTCAATATCATAAGAAAATAAATAAATAAATAAATAAAAACCTAATAAATAAAAATATGAAATGAAATGAAAGAATGAGCTAGTTTGAGGTGACAAGGTTCGAGTTGGGATGATTTAGCAAGGGTCAAAACAATTCAAGTAGTATGGGTTTAGAAAGACATGGGTTGGATCAGTCTAGGTAAATTGATTGAAGTCCTATGGGTTTGAATCAGGTTAGACAAAGCTTGGACTAAACCTAAATTCCATGATGGACTTGGGCTAAAACAAGATTGGGCTGGGCTGAGATTTGCCTTAGGCTTTAGCCAAACTTAAACCTAGGCCAGAGTTGTTTTGCTAGGGCCCATTGAAATGTGGGTTGTACAGATTGGCTGGCTTGACTTGGCTTAGACCCTAAAAAATTTGGTTTAAACGTGATCCAACTGGTTCAACTAAGTATCATATGGGGCGGGATTTACTCCAACCGAATTGGGTTTGATTGAACATAGTGGGAACCAATCACACTAGGCCATTGATGTTGGGTTTTTATATGGTTAAGACAACATGTTAGTGAAGGTATACAAAATGGTGATGAGATTCTTGGCGAGAAAATAATGTGGACTGGTGAATGAGTGTGGATAGGATGGCGGTCGTGTCATCAGGAGGAACACTACTATAAGCAAAGAAGAGAGATTAATATATAACATTATTTTACAAGCGATGAGAAGTAGGATTGCATAAAAACAATATTAATAATAAAGAAAAATAAATTTTAAAAAAACCACATTTGCTCCAAGACTTTAAATAATCAAACAACATGAATGGCGTCAAAAAAAAAAAAAAAAAACTAACACAACAAATAACTTTTACCATAAATACATTCCAGCATTATATACAGACATACAGATGCTTTCAACTAAATGCCATACCATAAAATAAAAGAATAAAATAAGATAAACGAATAAATCACATGATCGGAATATAAAAGGCTTATCAAAAGTATTCATCTATCTCAACTAGCATACTTAGCTTTCATGTCTAATATGAACATACAACACATGATAATTCTTATTTATAAAAGTTTAAAGTAATGTACAAAATAAATAATAAACTAAAAAGGTAGTAGATCATACATCTTCATTGTTGCACAAGTGATTGTTGTTCTAGTTTTTTAATGGAGCAGCAAAATTCCCTTTTATGTTTGGTTGGTCAGGAACCCAAGGATTGATGGAGAGTGAGACTGAGACTGGGGATCAAGAGGTACATGTTGTTCAGCCATAAGGTGCAGAGAGTGGTTCTGTAAGTGTGAAAACATAAATCAAAGGGGTGGGGTCTGAGATGGACTGGGCATCACAGTCATGGAGAGAAAGGAATGTCCCGAGTCTAGGCATGCTGGCTGTAGAGAGAGAAAGACGAGTGAGGAGAAATAGAGGGGGTGTGCATGAAGGCTGAGAGCATAGAGAGAGGGGGGGCTGGTGAGATGGAGAGAACTGAGAAGGGGTGTTGTGTGTGAGAGATAGATTGTGAGAGAGTGAGGGGGGATTATGCGTGAGAGATAAAGAGAGGGAGAAATTGGGGTGTTGTGCATGAGAGATAGAGAGAGAGGGAGAAATAAGGGTTGAGAGAGTGGAGAGAAAATGGAGAGAGAATGAGATAGTTGGGGGCTGGGAGAGAGGGAGATAGCTGGGAGCTGAGAGAGGGGGTGAGGGTGAGCTGAGAGAGGGAGGATAGGGTGAGCGTAAGGAGAGAAACTGACTGAGTGTGAGAGGGGGAGCAGTAGATAGAGAGGTTGTCACGCTCAGTCTGTTGTAGAGAGGGGAGAAACAGAGAGGGGGAAGGAGCTGAGAGATAGAGAGGGGTCTAAGGGATAAAAACACTGGGAGCAGAGAGAGAGAGGAAGAGTTGAGAAAGGAGGTGAAGAACTGGGAGAGGAGATGAGGAGCATACCTGGTGTGCTGAGCGCCTGTCCAGAAAAGTCCATCCTCTTCTTCTTCTTTTCTTTCTATTTTTTTTCTTCTTTCTTCCTTGCGCAGCTCACCATCGAGAGGGGAGTTCAAAGAGAGAGAGAATCAGAGAGAGAAAGGAGAGGGGGAGGGTTCTCTGGCCATTTTTCCTCCTCTCCATCGGGTCTGCCCCCTTGCCTCCCAAAAAAAATCCACCTTCTTTGTCGATCTTGTTGGATCTTTATATAGGAAACCCCAAGCTCGTTCTTTAGTCAAAGGGGGTAGCTGGGGGGATGTCGGGTGATGAGAATCAACAAGCACCATTAAAGGATCCATTGCATGTTCCAGTTGGGCCTATTACTAGAGCAAGATCCAAGAAGATCAAAGAAGCACTTAATGGGCTGATTCAAGAGATTTGGGCTGATT
>JAOXJP010167700.1:0-12748 GCA_025762735.1 Platanus orientalis
CAAGATGAATGTAGAACTCCAAAATGAATGTAGAATTCCAAGATACATCAAAACTCCAAAACCCAATAAAAGACTTGTGAACCAAGGAGGAAGTTAATGGGCCTAGCTTAATTAATATTCCAACATTTAACACATTTTCTTTGATGTCTGTATGCAGGTCCACCAGCAAGGACAGTGGGGTGGCGTGATCCTGGTTTCATACATACAAGTTTTTTGAAGGAATTATGGCCCAACTCAGTGTAATTTCATAAGCTTGTATATGATAATTGTTTGTTGTTTATTTTTGTGCATCTTCCTGTAACATTCTTTTATCAAATTCTTCTGAGTGTTCAAGAAACCATAAGTTACAATATATTATAAATCCATTGGATTTATGCTCCAAAATTTTTCTTGAATTTTCATGCCTAAGAAAGTCTTGTAGTGTGATGCAGGATATTTCCAAGAACCTCAAATAATTGTTAGAATTAAAGTGCGGAAGCAAATAAATCAAGAATTGAATTTTAGAACACAAATAGCCACGAAAATAAGCAATTTGGGATTAGAATAACAGAAAATATATTAGAAGGGATTAGGACAAGAAAATAGAAGAAAATAACCAAAAAGGCCAATTCTGTAATTTTGGACAGGAATTCTAAAATTATCAAAATGAACTTACGACGTGTCAGAAAATTCCAAAATTTCTAAGGTAGATTCTGATGTATACTGACATTCTATGGTTCAAATTTCATTTAATTCCAAGAAGATTTGATAGATCAAATCAATGAATTTCATAAACTTGAAAGAAGTCTTTAATGGAGGTTCATGAGATTAGAAGGGAATCTTAGATTCTAAGGGAAGAAAAGGAAGAGGGGAAATCAAGAGGAAGATTGGGGGTTTATTAGGGAACCCATGGGGAATCAAAACCCAATAAGAAAATTAGAAGAACGGGGCTTAATTTTTAGATTTAAGAACCCAAAAAATGATAGTTGTAGATTGGCTCTACGATCTGATCGTGGAGACTCCAACTAATGGTTTAGTTTATGCACCATTTTGTGGTTTCAGCATCTGTAGTCCTCAAGTATTGAAGATATAGTAGCAGTAAATAAAGAAATAATTGGGAGAATATAGAGGATAAGAGATAGAAGAAGAAAATTGGAAGAGAAGAATGTAGAAGAAGAAGAGATGAGGGAGAAATAGAAAAGAAATAGGATTAGGAGCCCACAGCTGCATTAACAAAGGAGATAGAAAGAGGGAAGCCAAGTATTGGCGTCAACCCTACAAGGGGAGAGAAAAACAAGGCCCACGGCCTACCTTTGCAAGCAACCAAATATTCAATAACCAAATTTTATTCTTCACTCATTTATTTCATGGGTTAAGGGTACCTTTAAATAGACTGACGACTTCTATAAAAAATAGACTTTCCTAAATTAGAAACTACTAAAAATTCAAATTTACTGCCTAAGAATACTAAACTCAAAACTTTCTAAAACATGACTTTCCTAAATTTAGAAAGCTATTAGAAGCTTTGGGAAATAAGGCTTTCGAACAGCTCTTCTAGTGGGCCCCATTGTTGACTTTGGTGGTCCGCTAGAGGACAAAAATCATAGTTGTCGACTAGGACTGTTTTACCCCAATTTCCCTTGGATTTCTTATCCTTATTACACACACATACCCTCAACAAAATTCCTAACATACTAATGGCACTAATGGCCTTATTACATATGAAATCCCACCCCTAAATAACTCTAATTAACCCCATATAACATTTAAATTTAAACCTTGCCCTCTTATGTGGGGGTACTTACATAAGCCTACTAATGTTGTCTGCATCATAGTGTTAATATTAAACTAACCAACTTTCCCAAAAACTTAGGAGAGACACAAATTAATTTACGTTAACATGTAGGACCAACTCTAGATGTTAAATCACATTGTCAATCATGACAATCTTAAGTTTTAGTTAATGAGATATTTAATAGTCTGTGTCCATGAAAATCTAGATATGATTAGATCAATCATATAATATAACATACCTTGTCATTTCTTTGTAATAATGAGTTCAAAATGTTAATCTTCTCCCATTAGATTTAAATTGGACCTTATGATTTAAAAATAAAACATGGGGAAATTACAATCAAGTTGGGAATTTCCAATCATTTTGACGTTTCTTGCATCTCAAGACTAATTATTCATGAATTTGATAATGCAGGTATACATACAGGCTGGGACATAGATTGTTCAATGGTACATATGTTTGGAGTCAAACATACCACTTTAGGGCATCTCCTTATCCTGGTCAAGACTCTTTACAACATGTAGTCATTTTTGGTGATATGGGAAAGGTTAGGTTCTCCTAACAAACTTTAGCACTCACATTAAATGGCAAATCTGTTTGGGTGAGTTATGTTGCCATGGATTGAAAACCATCAGTTATGATATTTAATATTGCTCTAATCAACCTAATACATCAATGTAGATAAGTAATTGGTGTGGGCTTGCCATATTGATGTAATAGACACAAATTGTTAAATTTATGTTTAATAATTGTATACATATGTTGTATTGATGTTATAAATGTTTATTTGTCATTTAAATTCGTTTTCCAAATAATTTATTCTTCTTATCGTCAAAGAACAAAATTTTAATTTCGAAATGGATCTCTCTCCCTGGGGAATTATGCAAATTTCGGAAATATTTTCTTGAATGTTTCAAGATTATGGATTTTTTTTGGAAACTTCTCAGTTAAAGTGGAAATTATCAATGAAACTTGAAAGAATGATAGAAAGAGCATCTATGATGCAGACATCTGTGGCACACCTTTTAGAGTGTACCAGCGGAGGAGGGTCGCCCCTTTGTCTTTGTGGTTCGACTAACTACAGCCTATGTGGGGCCCACACGTGTAGCCATGGAGGACATCACTTGGACTTTAGATTGGAGCTATTGGAGCCTTTTATATTGCTGTTTTTTCTTTTAATTTTTCTGTTATTAGAGTTACGGGACATAGATGTCTTTGGGTTTTTGGTTGTCTTTTTTAGGAAATCTATGTATCTTCTTAGTAGGACATCACCTATATATGATGTAAGAGACGTTATTTTGAATTCAATGAATGAAGAATACTCTCTTTTGAAGCTGAGGGCAGTCCCTTTATTTCATGATAAAGGAACCCTTGGTGAGAAGCTTTGGGTGTGTGACTCCATCTTGGTGAGAAGCCAAGATCATGTGGTCTCCTTAGTGAGAAGCCTTGGAACCTGGTGATTTCTATCCTTTTTTTGTCCTTCTTCTATGTTCCTATGTGGTTAGTGATCTAAAGGTCTGAGAGTTTATTTCACCCTATTTTTTCCCAAAACCCTCGTTTTCACCCCTCCAAAATTTTTCTGAACCTCGCCTCTTCAATCCTTTGCTGCTTTTTTTTTTATCTCAAAACTTCCCTAAACCCTATTACCCAAAATCCTGTTGGTTTATTGATCTCAATAGTTTTCTGAACTCCAAAACAGCACTCGCGGGTCTCTATAATAAGCACAGAAAATTCTGATTTCTTGAGAAATTGAAACAACAGAATTTTTGGGCTTTTGAGTTCAACAGCCCCCATACAATATTAGAACATATTTGCAAGTGTTCTTGATATCAAGGCCTGTGACTGGGGCTGTCAATTGAGCCAGACTGAGCCAGGCCGAACTATTTTACCTTGGCCTGAACTCAGCCTGAGCCCGAGGTAGTTAGCCCAAACTCAGCCCATTTTAAAACAATGGGCTTCGGGTTGAGTTTGGGCTGCCCAACCTTAAAACTCCACCCTTAATTGGGGCTGATTTTTAGCCCATAAGAAATGCATATTACATGGGCCTTGTTGAACAGTTGATATACTTAACTATTTTTATTTTATTTTTGATGATGACAATTTTTTTATAAACAGACAAACCCAATATCATTACCCAAAAAACAAAAATACATAAAACCTTATTTGTGTATTACTTTGGGCCAGGTCTCAGGCTGTAATAGAGCCTGTCCAAACTTGGCCTGAATAAAACTTCAGGCCTAAATTCTAGGCCCAAACTCAACCCAGCCCGAAGTTTAGTTGGCCCAACCCATCATTTTTTTTGGGCCAGACATGTCGGGCTTCGGGCCAACCTGGCCCAATTGACAGCCTTGCCTGGGACCATATATAGACAGGCCAGAACTCTTTTCTATTATATTCTCTGATTTTTTATACAACCAATGAACTTGTTTTGAAACCCTATGAATTGCTGTGTGATGTTTTGGACTTTCTCTTGATTATTCTGTTAGCCTCTTGACTATTGGTCATTCTTAGGCCTATTCTTTGTTTTCTGCCATAATATTAACTGTTGGATTATATTTATTTTTCTGTTTTAAAGATTCCTACATAGAGCTTTGGTCTGATTTTCAAGTCTTAGGAGAGGTTATTTCATGTATTGCTTGAATGTTTTGTTTTAACTATTCTATATGCTTTAGAATGATGGGAATGTGGATATTTTGAATTCAATATAATTGTTTTTTTATGGACTTGGACATGAAAGAGAGTAGGAATCTAGGTTATACTGTCTCATTAATTTGAGTTATTTACCTTAAAATTTCTGCACGTCTTCGTATCATAAGGCATCCTACATCAATCTATGTATAACTGTATGAGTTACAGACAAATGGCTACCAAACATGTCAAATTGCATCACAACTTTACCTTTTATTTTATTTTCAATCATATAGGTCATATATGTGTTATCATTTTTTTTTTTAATTATTATTTCATGTATAAAAAAGCATCATTATTTAACACAAAAGATTAAAGTGGAGTTGTAAGTTTTCCTCTAGCATTAACAAACAAAAACTAGTAACAAAAAAAAAAAAAAAAGGAATTAGGGTGGGTTTTAGGCTTTTAGCTTGGGCAGAAGAATTTCTACTGAAAGGATATATCAATGTAATTTCGCCAAGCTTTCGTCAATATTTTGCTGATATCAGTAAAATTTTGTGTATTCCCTTGGTATTTCATTTTGCTACCCTAAAAGTACCCAATTTCATTAATTTCATTGAAATTTTGAATCATGATTATCAATTTATTTAATTTTTTTAACAAAAAATGTTCACATCCAATCTACAGATAATACCCTGAATGTACATTGAATATTTGAATGATACATACTAACTTTGGGGGAGTCTTTGCTGTACTCCTATACCAGTTGTATTTCAGGATTGTTGCAAGTTATCCTTCAAGATCAGGCTTGATATGAATAAACAATTACCAGTGTCTTTGTTCCAGAAACTGAAGATTTTTCTTCTATACTTTCTCCTTTCAGGGTGAGGCTGATGGTTCCAGTGAATATAACGATTTCCAGCCTGGCTCCCTTAACACCACTAAGCAGCTTATTCTGGACTTAAAGAATATTGATATAGTCTTCCATATTGGAGACTTATGTTATGCAAATGGATACCTTTCGCAATGGGATCAGTTTACTTCACAGATTGAGCCCATTGCTTCAACCGTGCCTTATATGGTTGCAAGGTACTTCCTGTTCACTTGCATGACCTGTTGGACCATGTACTCATTTTCATATACATATTATATATAACACTAGGAAATCTTCTTTGCAGTGGTAACCACGAGCGTGACTGGCCTGGAACAGGATCTTTCTATGGGAGTATGGATTCAGGTGGAGAATGTGGCGTGCTTGCTGAGACAATGTTCTATGTTCCTGCTGATAACAGAGCTAAGTTCTGGTATGGTAACATTGAAAACAACTCTATTAATAAGATGTGTGGCTTGATATGCTATACAATATGTGTGTGTGTTTACACGCATGCATGAGTGTAGATAGTTATATTTAGATATACTGGTCATAGCATCCAATCCTCCAACTTCTATCCAGAATCTTTTTTGATTTGTGGCCAATAAGAAGCACATGGATATCCTATGGATTTGGACCCAAGCATTCAACGAGTCCCACCTCGAATATCTCCTAGCCTAGCCCAACCCTTAATAACAACAATAACAATGATGATGATAATAATGATAATTACAATGATAACAATTGCAACAACAACAACAAAAGGAGATTCACTTTCCCTTCTAAGTTTGTGTGGGACAAGCAGACCCTCCAGTATTTAAGGTTTTTTATTGGGAAGGTAGTGCAAGTGAAGATTATTACATGTGACATGCTTCAGAGGAGGAGGAAAATGAATGTATGCTACCTTGAGTGCTTGCTATGCATGGAAGATGGGGAATTTATGAATAATTTATTTCTCTATCGTATGTCTGCCAGAGGTATTTGGTGCCATTTTTGGACATCTTTGGTTTGAGTTTGGCATTTCTACATTATATCATAGATCCCTCGTGGTTTTGGCATTACACCCACTTAGGAAAAGGGTAAAATTGTGGTGGAGGCTTCTATTGGTTGCAGAATGTAGAGCATTTGGAAAGAAAGGAACAACCGACTTTTCAAAGATCATTGTCAGTCTCAAGCGAACATCATTGATTTGGTTGTTATTAGAGTAGCAACTGAGCAATGGCTGTTGACTCTTTCAAGGGCATATCTATAAAATTCATATTGCATGACTGGTCTATCATAGCTGGTTTTGCCCCTCCGTCTCCCTCCCAGACTCTCAAGTGTTCTCCCATTGGTACCAAATTAAACTCAATTTCGATGGTTGTTCTTTAGGAACCAGGATCTTTTTGGGATTGGTGGAGTGTTAAAAAATTGTTTAGGGACAGTTTTGTTAGATCTTTCAGGAGTATTGGTGATTCAATTCATGTACAGCTATTTGCAGCATAGAGTCTTGAACTTATTCCTTCTCTGAAGTCATATAGTGATTGAGATGGGATTCCTCAATGGTGATCAATTGGATTACTAAACGAAGCAGAGGTCTTTGCAGATTCCTTCATCTTATCAAGGAAAGCAGATCCTTTTTTTTATCCCTTTTGAGTATCTCATTCCAATGGTTGCCAAGGTATGCTGACTCTATAGTTGATGAGTTAGCCAGGGATGGCATTCCAGGCAAGGATGATAAGCAGGATCTTATCTGGACTCTTCAAAGTATCTGGTCTGCATTTGTATTCTTTTGTAAGCTTCGTTTGGCTCCATTGGGGTGGCGTCCTAGTTTTTTATTATCTTTCTTTTTGACAAAATCTCTATTATTATCGATCACCCCCACCAAAAAAATAAAAATAAAAATAAGAAAGAAAAATAAAACAGAGATTGTAATTATCCATTCTACGCATATATGTTCTGTTTGTTTGTCATATAATTAACAATGGAGTGTTCTTCCTTCTTTCTCCAGGTACTCCACAGATTATGGTATGTTCCACTTCTGCATAGCAGACACAGAACATGACTGGAGAGAGGGCACAGAGCAATATAAGTTCATTGAGAACTGCCTAGCATCGGCCGACAGACAAAAACAGCCATGGCTGATCTTCCTTGCACATCGAGTACTGGGTTATTCTTCTGGTATATCATATGCCGAAGAAGGGTCGTTTGAGGAACCCATGGGGAGAGAGAGCCTTCAAAAACTTTGGCAGAAGTACAAGGTTGACCTGGCTGTCTTTGGCCATGTCCACAACTATGAAAGGACATGCCCAATCTATCAGGTATTACTTCAACTTTATGAAACGATGATACCTGACCTTGTTTCATGTTTCTTTGCTGCATTTGCACCCATGAATCCGTTTCACAAAAACAATTTATTTTGAAAGTTTAGTTTCGTTTTCAAAACTTGTTCTTGACTTCAGAAACTTCCCCAAAGAGGTGAGGGGTGAGGTTAGGAGGCATTGTTGTTGTCCCAGTGTTCAGTATCCCACAAAACTGCACCACACTTAACTCTAACCTTTTCTGGCAAAACTGGGCTGGGAACTGAAAGTGGGGTTTCTGTCAGCTTATCCGAGTTCAATTGACACTGATCCTATATTAGAATAGTTCTTTTCTCATCACTGGCTTTTTTTTCTGATGCACTGATATGATATCTTCGTTTACATGAACATTAAACCCATTGCATTTAAAATGCATAAAATTCGCTACCTCTAAAACCAGGATTAAGATTCTGCATCTGGTATACTAACATTTAATTGTCATTCATTACAGAATGTTTGCACGAATGAAGAGAAGTCATACTATAAAGGCATTTTGAATGGAACCATCCATGTAGTTGCCGGGGGTGGAGGTGCCAGCCTTTCGACTTTCACCACCCTCCAAACCAAGTGGAGTTATTTTAAAGACCATGACTACGGATTCATTAAACTTACAGCATTTGACCATTCAAACATGTTGTTTGAGTACAAGAAAAGCAGTGATGGGAAGGTGTATGACTCCTTCAGAATATTGCGGGATTACCGGGACATCTTGGCCTGTACTGTAGATAGTTGCCCAAGTATGACATTGGCTTCTTAGTGTGAAGATAAAGCGGAAATCTAGTTAATAAATGCACATCGAGTCCTGATTCGTGGGGTAGCTAATAGCCCTAGTAGTTCAGTGTTGCCACCCTCAAAACAGAACAATAAAAAGTTATTTTTTTGGTATCACTATCACCATTTTCAGCGTTTTGACTGTTCTTGGTAAAGAGAATTAAAATCGAGGTATTAATCAAATGTTGTCAATGATTTCTAAGCTTGTTATCTGCTAAAAATCAAGGAGTTGCAAGCATGGTTTAAAAACTCAATGGTTATTTGGAAAACTGGGCTGAGTTATTCGATTTGTATGAGTTTCGGGTGCCAAAATTCAGATGACGTTGGCAACCTAGCTACCCAAGTTAAAGCCAAGTTTTCGAATTAATTTGAATGAGTTTTCCAGTAACTCGCGGTGTAACTCAATTTTAAGATCAATTTAGTAGGAAACCATACAAATATATTGAAAAAAAAAAGAAAAAAGAAGCTATTGTTCCCTATTTTTCCTTTTATAGGATATTAATATATTTTTGTACTGGTAATTAGGGACAAGTTACTGGTCGGATCTGAGTTTTTATACACTGGTTGCAAGAGAATTTATTATGTGGGTATTATATAATAAGTTCAAAAGCAGTGGTGCAATGGACTGGGGCACCGAACATGTACCTGGGTTGGTCTGGATTATTTGGCTCATCGAGCCAAGTGGTTGATACAAGCACATGATGCCACTGCTAAACCTTTGTAATTCAACAAACCAACTGGTCAGGTTTTGTTTTTTTTTTTTTTTTTTTTTGAAAAAGAGATCCAACTGGTTATTTAATTTGGAAAATCAACCAATAAGTTGAGTATAATCAAAGAGAAAATGAAAGTGAGAAAATCTGACCAAGTCACATGTAGACATCCTTATTACTTTATTGCATTCTGTTCTGCACATGATCTAAAACATTGTCAAACTGCTTTTTCAATCCTTCTTAACGCTATCTATTAGAATATAAGAAGCATTGTAAGACCAGGGTTCTCAATGGGCTCTAACCTCAAATGTCACACAACAGCCCTACTGAATCATCAATGTAGATTGCTCAAGGGGTGCACCTCTTTGATGGGGTTTATCAAAATAGTGTTAGGATGATCGAAACAATCGATCCATTCAATCTTGAGCTACAATTTATACTCGACAAGAAAGCTTCTACATCAAACGATTAGAGATGGCCCAAATACTTTTCAAGTTTTACTATTCATCAGTGCTAAAATAAAATAAAATTAGTTTAAGCACCATCTTGTATTTTTAATACCATTATTTGATGTTAGAGGAACCGTTCAACTTCCAATAGGAGGCCCTATTTAATAATCTAAAGGACCAAATGGTAGGTAACCAAACATTGTTTTATCTTCCTTACAAAAGAAGAAGAAGAAGAAGAAGAAAACATTGCTTTCTCTTGTTATCAAGTTTTCAAGGGCAATTACCAAAAGTTATTCCCACTTCATTTTTCTTCCGATCCAGAAGAAAACCCACCAAATGTTCTATGACGAAAAAGCCTCTGTAGTGTCTATAGTGAATTATAGACTGACACGTGCTGTTTGGGAGGGGGATAAAAACGTTCAAAAAGTGTTTGGTTGAATAAGTAGGTGTGAGACCAAATTCTTCAAAGAAAAATATTCAGATTTACGTGTCCCCAGTGACTGCCATGTGATGGTTTTTTGAATTTGATGCCTCTTGCAAACAGAGAGAAAATGTTCATTTAAACACTTCTTTTACGGTTTTAACCCTATACACCCATTTTTATGGATACCTATTTTTTCGTTGGGAGAAGCCAAAGGCACTGTCCATTTCGCTCTCTACACCCTCCATTTTTTTAGTTTTTCTTTTTATAACCCTCCCGAACTAAAATATTCCTTCCTCTCTTTCCCACACCACTTCTTTCTCTCTGGCATGGTGTCGATCTTTCTCTCTCCCTCCCTCTCCTGCACCCACCCTCTCTCTCTCCTTTTTTTTATTGGGACAAGGAGAGAGAGAGAGAAGGACAGGGAGGGAGGGAGAGAGAAGAGGGGTGCAGGAGTGAGAGGAAGAGAGAGAGAAGGGGTGCGGGAGAGAAAAAGGGTGGGTTGCTGTAGGAAGACCGCCACCGTTGCTACGTCGGAGAGGAAAAAAGGGTGGGGGTAGGGGAGAGAGGGAGAGGGAGGGGTATAAAAAGAAAAAATGGGGGTGTGGAGAGCGAAATGGGCTTCTACGGCCTTTTTCATTTGAAAGGTTTTTACAGTTTTAACCCTACACACCCATCATCTGTGTGTGGGGATACGGGGGACAGACAAATTGAGTGTAGGAGATCCTTTCCCTTTTTTAAATTACAAGGTTCCAGCAAAGAGCCAATAAGCCCACCAGAAAAAAGATGCAACCTTGTTTCACTCTTTTTTTTTTTTTGCCCACCAGAAACAGAGCAATGGGTGTTGTTCTTTCTAGGTTTTCAATCAACAATCTATTGGTTGGGACTGTTTAGTTCCTTTTACAGCTTGGAAAGCGCTTCCTGTTATGATGGGAAAAGTAAGCTGTTTCCTTATTTTCTTTTCTCAGCTTTTAATTTAAGTTTTTGAGAATGGGGAAATGGACTCTTTCCACAAATATGTTTCACAGTCGACAAGTTGTTTTTCTTTGGGTTCAGTGTGAATTTTTTATTGGGAAGCAATTTAGAGCTCTCACCAGTGTGGTTTCCTGTTGAGTTTGTCTGATTGTTTCTGTCGTTGAATTGGATTTGATTTGCTTTAAGGTTACAGAACACAGAAAGCTTAGGTTTTATGTTTCCAATATTGGGTTCTTTCTCCCCTCCTTGCCAGGATTTTGGGTTCCTGATTTTATCATTATATAGGGAATATATGAGATTTTCTGCTCCTGGGACTTGAGTTTTGGGATTGTTTATTATTTATAGATTTATGGGTTCTTTACTTTCTGGGTTTGTTACATTAAGAATTGGAACAAAGAGGAGAATTTATTTCGCGAAGTTCAGGGAACCATTGTAGTGTTTTTCTGTGGAAGGGAGAGTGGAAATGGATTTATGGGTTGTTGTTGCGGCTGCTGGGGCAGGATATTTAAGCACTTATTGGCAGAATCTATTGAAGGAGAGGGAAAGCTTATCAGAATCGTTTTCTGGAGACTCCATACAGGATAAATTAGAACCCCGGCCTTTGCTGCAACAGCTTTGTGACAGAACTTGTCCCTTCCGCAGATTGTCACGGAGACAATTAGGGGAAGATGTTTCTTCTGGTGAAGAAGAGGTTTTGTCTAACTCGGATCGGAGATCTTCAGGAATTGCCAGGTTAGGTGGTGCTTCAGTAACAGAAATGAATTCTACCGGTGGGTCTGAAGATGAAGCTTCAGTGAATTTTAGGAAGTATGAGGATTACCATGTAATTTCATTATCGACATTGTCTCCAGGGTTCTATGGAAAGAACCATCATCAAGGAAAAGGGAATGGAATAGAGGGGAAGAGTGAAGTGGGTGATAAATCTACTGATTTTTTAATATCTGAACTTTCCACAGAAGAGAGGGTTATTTGCTATGGATCCAGCATGAGCAGAAGCACTCTCGGAAGTAAACGGGCTTGTGAATGTTCTGTTAAACCACTAAGTTATTTAGACATGGAAGAATATGTATTTTCACTTTCATTGCCCTGTATGCTAACTATGAGGCCATTATTTATAACTGATGGGAACCGAATAATCAGCAGAGGAAGTAGTGATTCTTACAGAGTACATTTTGAAAGTGGAGAAGATAAAGTTAGTAAGGAAGATGGATCCTATACAGTAGAAGAGACAGTTTTGGGGGTTTCACCGCTTCCAGAAATTACTTCTGTCAAATTGCCAATTAAACTGAAACGAAAGAATGAAAAGGAGTGGCACAGAAGATTGAGCGGTTCCAATATGAGGTTCTCTTCGAAACACTTCCAATCACAAGGTATCATTCTTTTCTCATGCCCTTGATGAACTTTCTTTTGCACATTCAGTGTAATTATATTTTGTCAGGTCTGAATTGTGATGCCAATGTGGTCTCACAATTGCAAGTATGCAAAATTTCTTCTTTTTTTTTTGTTTTCTGGGAAAACTCGTATTTAGATATTTACTCTTGTCTTTACCTGAACTGAACCCATCTAGAAATCAACTTGCAAGAAAAAACACCTCCTTTTAGCTTTGTGTCACAGCATCTTTTACTTAACAGCATTATCAAATCTGTGAAGTAACCAACTTGTTGGAAAAAGAAGATTGATTGGCTGGTTTTGTTGGTTGAGAATTTTTTTAATCCTTTATTTATTTTGTTTCATTTAAAGGGCGGCTTGGCCCAACGGTAAGGCTTACCGTTAGCGTCCCTGGTGGCGCGGGTTCAAGTCACGGAAACAG
>JAOXJP010167711.1:0-12747 GCA_025762735.1 Platanus orientalis
TTTAAAAAAAAAATAGAGAAGAATAGAAGCAGAGAAGAAGAAGAAAAAGGTGGTTCCGTACCTGATTGCGAACTGGTATGGGCGTGCAATCGTGCAAATCTTCGCCTAATTAGAAAAATTAAGAAAAAACTAACGAATTGAGGTGAAGATAAAGAGATTGGGAGAGATTAAGAAAGCAAACATTTTATACCTAGAGAGACGAGATTAGAAAGGTAGTCAGAGCGAAATCCAAACATCCAAACATAGAAATAGAGAGGGAAAAAATAATTAGTAAGAGATAAACCTAATACGCTATCACGAAGGATTGAGGAACCGAACATTGCGCCTTCGTGAAGGATTGAGAAACGAACGATTCGGGAACATGGCGGGGGCAACAAGACGGGAAGGATCGATGCACGCGAGATTTTTTCTTTATGGGATTTTTTCATTCTTTCTTTCTTTCTAAATCTATCTCTAGCGGTTCCATTCTAACCGCAGCAACAAAAAAATTTATACGGGTGGTCGTTCGTTAAAGTGTTGGTAAAATTAATTTTTTTTAATTACCTATACTAGCGACCTTAAACCATGGCTGTAAGATTGCTATAGTAGTGGTTTTAACAGCCGCTGCTATAAAAAATGCTGGCATAGCCCAGTTTTCTTGTAGTGTGTGCACCACAAGCCCACACATGCCATACTGCGTACCTTATTTCAAAGTTGGGCACCATCACCCCACTTGTGCATAACTTTGTATCATTTTTACAAGTTGTGCACCACAAGCATAATTGAGCATCACATTATATCATTCGAAGGAGTTGTAGACTACAAGCTGACATGTGCATAACTTCATACTGAATTATGAAGTTGTTCACCACAAGCAGGCACATGCATAACTTTGGACCATTTTTCGGAGTTTGGACACAAAGCTCTCTCGTGCTTAATTTCATACCATTTATAGGAGTTTTGCACCAACCCCCCACATGCGTATCTTTGTACCTTATTTCATGGTTGTGTACCATCACCCCACTTGTGCATAACTTTGTACTATTTTTAGGAGTTCTACACCACAAGCCCAAATATGCATAACTTTGGGTCATTCGAAGGAGTACTGCATTACAACCCAACAAGTGCCGAACTTCCTACCGAATTATGAAATTGTGCAACACAAGCCCCCACATGCATAACTCCGTACCATTTTTAGGAGTTGTGCACCACAAGACACTTTTTCGTATCTTACTACCTGGTTTAGGAATTATGTATTACAAGCCCACACGTGCATGACTTTAGACGCTTTTTTGGAGTTGTGCACCAAAGTCCACACATGCATAACTTGGTACCCTTTGTTGTTGTTGTGCTCCACAAGCCCCCTCGTGTATAATTTCATACGATTTATAGGATTTGTGCAGCAACCCCCCATAGTCGTTACTTTGTACCTTTTATTTTTTTATTTTTTTGATATGAAGGGAATCCCCGGGCCAGCTTGCGCGCACCACAGGACTAATCCCTCCACCCCGAACAAGGCTTCCGAAACAAGGCTTCGCCTTGCGGTCCGTGGCCACCGGCATTAGCAGCTAGTAGGAGTCAAACATAGGACCTAGGGACTTGGTATGCCCTAAACCCTTAATTATTAAACGCTATTTAGGTGTTGTGCACCACAAGCCCACACATGCATAACTTCATACTTTTTTTAGAGTTGTGTACCATCACCCCACTTGTGCAAAACTTTTTACTATTTTTAGGAGTTGTGCACCACAATCCAAAACATGCATGACTTTTGTTCATTTGAAGGAGTTGTGCACTACAAGCCAACACGTGCATAACTTCGTACCATTTTTAGGAGTTTTCCTCCATAAGCACACCTTTTCATAATTTTGTAACTGTTTTTTTGATAAGTAAATAATTTTATTAATGGAGAAAAGATGTTACAAATGAGAAATTTACACTGAGATACATCTTTTTCAAGTTTCTCCCGTAGAAAAGGGAGAAAGTCACAGGGTAGTAGAATAGATTCTTCACTTGATGTTGCCCAATTTTCCATGAAATCAGCAGGTTGATTTGCTTCACACCAAACATGAGTAATGTTGTAACTATGGAAAGAGTCAAGAACAATTTTGATCTTTACAACCACAGCTAATACTCTCCAGGGACAGTGAAAAACGCCTTTGATGATGTTCACTGCTATCTAAGAATCCATGTTAATCACAAGAATCATAATGTTTCTTGATCTTGCTAGGTTCACTCCTTGCAAAAGAGAGAACAGTTCCAGCCACAGCACATTTTGGATTTTTGCTAAACCACCATGACCGCAAATAGCAACACCCTTGTCATCCCTTAAGACCCCACCATATCCAGCCCGATTTTGATTCAGGGAACCATCACACATCAACAGGAAAAAATCTGAAGGAGGTTTCAGCCATGTGCAGAAACGCTCCTCATTTGTCCCCTTGTTTCCATGTCCCAACATTCAGCTAGATAGTTCATAATATAGCCGAGTTCACATTTTCTATCATCGATTTTGTGGGAACTTGTACAACACAAAATATATCACTACAGATCATTTGCTTCAATTGGCTGTAGTTGTTAAAAAATCTCTGATTTCATTCCCACCAGATATGATACAGTGTTGCATTAAAGGCGAGACTTGCAATTTGTAAACCTATCTTGCTTCCTCCAAACATTCTTTGGATCCATTTGCACTCTTCCACATAGTTTCTAGCATGTCTTCTTCTCGGGTGAAGTTTCTTCAGCACAGCTTCCCAAATGTCTTTAGTGAAAAGGACATTGAAAGAATAAATGGTCTAAGGTTTCTCTTCCATTCCAGCAAAGGTAGCATTGTGAGGAATTGAGGATCTTCAGTTTGCACAAGTGACTTTGGGTTGGAACTCGTTTCAGCATTACTTTCCACGCAAAGAGACTATGTTTTGGTATGTGATTTGAGCACCAGACCACTTTATGCCAGTCTACACTTTGACATATCTCCCTTATCAACTTCCAAGCCGACTTGGTTGTGAACTTTCCAGTTGAATTTGCTGTCCAAACTACTTTATCACAAACCTGAGAGGGCAATCTTTCTACAGACTCAAGGGCTGACCAAGCATCTAAAAGAAGGTGAGACGTAGAAGGACCCGGTCTCCAAACTCCATTAGCAATAATATCTCCCACCCTGGCAAGTCTATCCCTCCCTGCATCATACCTGATTCATTCCCCATAATTTTTAATAAGGACACCATGGGGATGCCAATTTTCAAGCCATAAACGCGTTCCCCCTCCATCACCAATTACTGATAGGATATGATTTCCCATTTCTTCCCTTATATCAAGAAGAGATCTCCAAGCCCAAGAGCAGTCCATTGGTACTTTGGCAGTCCAAATGGATTCATGTTTCAAATATCTTTCATGTATTTAGCACACCCATAGACTCTCTTTGTTTATCACAGCCCACCACAAGTGTCTCATTAAGCTGGCTTTGTTCATCTCTTTAACCCTGTGGATGTTTAGGCCACCTTCATCATAGGGTTTACATATAGCTTCCCAACTAATTAAATGCAGCTTCCTTTTGAGGTCCGGACCAGCCCAAAGGAATCTTGCAAAAATAGATTCAATTTCCTTCTTCATCTTTCTAGGCAATCCAAAAATCCCTGTCTAGTAAATATAGCATCCCTGTAGGATGGATTTGATCAATGTAAGTCTCCTTGAAAATGATAGGGGCCTAGTTTTCCACCCTACCAATCGCTTCTTAATTTTCTGCACAATGCTAGAACAATCAATATGATATAAGCAGTTTGAGATCAAAGGAACTCCAAGGTATCTCATGGGGAGAGTGCCAATCCGAAATCCTATTACTTTTGATAAGCTGCTCCACTTCACTTGCACAACACCAGCAAAGATTTGAGTAGATTTCTCTTTATTTGCCTGAAGACCATATGCTACTGCAAATCTGTTAATCACTTGATTGATAGCTGATAAATATCCTTTGTCTACCCTGGAAAAGATCATAAGGTCATCTGCAAAAATTAAATGAGAGAGTTTTGTACCTTTGCATTTTGGGATTAGTTGAATATGTCCCTCATCAACTTCTTTTTCAAGAAGGGATCAAAAACACTCCATAACTAAGCAAAAGAGGAGTGGTGAAATTGGATGTCCTTGCCTGAGACTCCTTATGCTCGGGAAAAAACCTTTGGGACTGCCATTAATCAATACAGAGAATTTGGGAGTGGTAATGCATTCCATAATCTATTCAATGAATTTCTGGAGAAATTCATTTTTTGTAAAGTCTCCTGGATAAAATCCCATGACACCGAGTCATAAGCATTCCGAAGATCAATCTTCAAGATTATTGCCTTTGCATGATTCTTCCTTTCAAAACCACGAACCACCTCATGACACATCAAAATATTTTCCACAATTAATCAACCTTCAATAAATGCAGTTTGATTCAGTTGGACCAATCCTCCCATCACCTTTTTTAGCTGATTTGCCATGAGTTTTGTAATGACTTTATAGAGCAGGTTGCATAGAGAAATCAGCCTAAAGTCATCAAATCCCTCTACTTCCAACTTCTTTGGAATTAGAGAGATAAAAGTGGAATTCACACCACCCAAGAGTTTTCCCACTTGAAAAAATGTATTTAATTGCTACAACCACCTCCTATCCCACTACCTCCCATGTAGTTTTGAAAAAAGATAAGGTAAACCCGTCAGCCTTGGATATTTTCCTTCCTGTCCACTCCATATTACCTCTTTGATTTTATCCTCCTTGACTTCTGCTATCAACATATTTTTCTGCTCTTTAGATAATACATTTTTCGGATCCCAATTTGCATTGTACATCATAAGCCCACACGTGCACAACTTTGAACCATTTTTCGGAGTTGTGCACCAAAAGTCCATAGATACATAACTTTGTACCATTTGTGGTTGTTACGTGCCAAAAGCTCCCTCATGCTTAATTTTGTACCATTTATAAGTGTTTTTGCCCTAACCCCCCATGGGCATGACTTTGTACATTATTTAGGTGTTGTGCACCACAAGCCCACACATGCATATCTTCGTACCTTATTTCAAAATTGAGCACCATCACCCCATGTGCGCATTCATTTTGTATCATTTTTGGGAATTGTGTACCACAAGCCCAAACGTGCATAACTTTGGGTCATTTGCATAGCTTCGTACTGAATTATGAAGTTGCGAACCACATGTCCCCACGTGCAGAACTTCATACAATATTTAGGAGTTGTGCACCACAAACATACTTTATCATAAACATTGTACCTTGTTTAGGAATTGTACATCACAAGCTCACACGTGCACAACTTTGGACCTTTTTTCAGAGTTGTGCATCAAAAGTTCACATGTGTGTAACTTCATACCCTTTGTGGTGGTTATGCCCTAAAAGCCCCCCTCGTGCATAATTTCGTACAATTTACAGATGTTGTGCACCAACCCCCCATGGGCATAACTTCGTACCTTATTTCAGAGTTGTGCACCATCACCCCACTTGTGCTAAACTTTGTATTTTAAAAAGTTATGCACCACAATCCCAAACCTACATAACTTTCAGTCATTTGAAGGAGTTGTGCACTACAAGCCAACACATGCATAACTACGTACCAAATTATGGTATTGTGCACCACTAGCCCTCACGTGCATAACTTCGTACCATTTTTAGGAATTGTAAATCACAAGCCCACATGTGCACAACTTTGGACCATTTTTCGGAGTTGTAGACCAAAAGTCCACACGTGCATAACATGTGTGATTGTTGTGCGCCACAAACTCCATCGTGCATAATTTTGTATCATTCACAATACTTGTGCACCACAATAACACTTTTTCATAACATTGTACCTAGTTTAGGAATTGTACATCACAAGCCCACAAATGCACAACTTTGGATCATACCCTTTGTGGTTGTTTTGCTCCAAAAGCCACCTTTTGCCTAATTTTGTATCATTTATAGGATTTATGCACCAACCTCCCACGGGCATAACTTTGTACCTTATTTAGGTATTCTACACCACAAGTCCACATATGCATAAATTCTTACCTTATTTTAAGAGTTGCGCACGATCACCCCACTAGTGCAAAAGTTTGTACCACTTTTAGGAGTTGTGCACCACAAGTTCAAACGTATATAACTTTGGGTCATTTAAAGGAGTTTTTCACTACAAGCCAACACGTGCATAACATCGTACCGAAATGTGAAGTTGTGCACCACAAGCCCCCATGTGTATAACTTCGTGCCATTTTTAGGAGTTGTGAACCACAAGCACACTTTTTCGTAATTTGGTACATAGTTTAGGAATTATACATCGCAATCCCACATTTGCACAACTTTAGACCATTATTCCAAGTTGTGCACCAAAAGTGTAGTGCGTTACTTCGTACCCTTTGTGGTTGTTGTGCTCCAAAAGCCCCCTCGAGCATAAATTTATGCACCATCACCCCATCATTGCTAAACTTTGTACCAGTTTTAGGAGTTTTACACAACAAGCCCAAACGTGTATAACTTTGGCTCATTTGAAGGTGTTTGTGCACTACAAGCCAACATGTGCATAAGTTTGTACAGAATTATGAAGTTGTGCACCACAACCCACACATGCACAACTTTGGACCATTTTTCGAAGTTGTGCACCACACATGCGTAACTTCGTACCCTTTGTGGTTGTTGTGCCCCAAAAGATACCTCGTGCATAATTTCTCACCATTTATAGGAGTTATGCACCAACACCCTATAGCCATAACTTTATACCTTATTTAGGTGTTGTGCTCCATCACCCTGCTTGTGCGAAACATAGTACTGTTTTTAGGAGTTGTGCATGACAAGCCCAAATGTGCATAACATTGGCTCATTTGAAGGAGTTGTGCACTACAGGTTAACTCGTGAATAACTTCGTACTGAATTATGAGGTTGTGCACCACAAGCCCCCCGTGCATAACTTCGTACCATTTTTGGGAGTTGTGCACCACAAGCACACTTTTTTGTAACTTTGTACATAGTTTAGGAATTGTACATCACAAGCCCACACGTACACAACTTTGGACCATTTTTTAGAGTTGTGCACTAGAAAACCACAAGTGTGTAACTTCAAATCATTTATGGTTGTTGTGCACCATAAGTCCCCACGTGCATAATTTTGTTCGATTTATATTAGTTGTGCACCAACTGCCCAAGGGCGTAAATTTGTACCTTCTTTAGGTGTTGTGCACCACAAGCCTCACATGAGTAACTTCGTACCTTATTTCAGAGTTGTGCATATCACCCCACTTATGCGAAACTTTGTACCATTTTTAGGAGTTGTGCACCATAAGCCCAAACGTGCATAATTTTTGCTTAGTTTAAGGAGTTGTGCACTACAAGCTTAGATGTGCAAAGGTTCATTCCAAATTATGATGTTGTGCACCACAAGCCCCCATGTGCATAATATCGTACCATATTTAGGAGTTGTGCACCATAAGCACACCTTTTCGTAACTTTGTACCTAATTTAGGAATTGTACATCACAAGCCCACACGTGCACAACCTTGGACCATTTTCCGTAGTTGTGTACCAAAGGTCCACAGGTGCATAACTTCAAACCATTTATGGTTGTTGTTCACCATAAGCCCCCATGTGCATAATTTTGTTTGATTTATATTAGTTGTGCACCAACCGCCCAAGGGCGTAAATTTGTACCTTCTTTAGGTGTTGTGCACCACAAGCCTCACATGGGTAACTTCGTACCTTATTTCAGAGTTGTGCATATCACCCCACTTGTGTGAAACTTTGTACCATTTTTAGGAGTTGTGCACCATAAGCCCGAATGTGCATAACTTTTGGTCATTTTAAGGAGTTGTGCACTACAAGCTAGACGTGCACAGGTTCATACCGAATTATGAAGTTGTGCATCACAAGCCCCCACGTGCATAACATCGTACCATATTTAAGAGTTGTGCACCACAAGCACACTTTTTTGTAATTTGGTACCTTGTTTAGGAATTGTACATCGCAATCCCACATCTGCACAACTTTAGACCATTATTCCAAGTTGTGCACCAAAGTCCACAAGTGTGTAACTTCGTACCATTTGTCGCTGTTGTGTGCCAAAAGCCCCCTTGTGCCTAATTTTGTACAATTTATAGGAGTTGTGCACCATCCGCCGATGGGCGTAACTTTGTACCTTCTTTAAGTGTTGTGCACCACAAGCTTCACATGCATAGTTTCGTACCTTATTTCAAAGTTTTGTAGACCACCCCACTTGTGCGAAATTTTGTACCAATTTTAGGAGTTGTGTAGCATAGGCCCGAACGTGCATAACTTTGGGTCATTTGAAGGAGTTGTGCACTACATGCCAACACATTCAAAACTTCATACCGAATTTCGAAGTTGTGCAGCACAAGCTCCAACGTTCACAACTTTGGACAACAAGCACCCACAATCCCCCATTTGCTTAAAATCGTATTATATTTAGGAGTTGGGCACCACAAGCACACCTTTTCATAACTTTGTACCTAGTTTAGGAATTGTACATAACAAGCCCACACGTGCACAACTTTGAACCAGTTTTCAAAGTTGTGCACCAAAAGTCCACACATGCGTGCCTTTGTACCATTTGTAGCTGTTATATGCCACAAGCTCCCTCGTGCCTAATTTTGTAGGATTTATAGGAGTTGTGCACCAACTGCCCACGAGCTTAAATTTGCACCATCTTTAGGTGTTGTGCACCACAAGCCTCATATGCATAACTTCGTACTTTATTTTTGAGTTGCTCAAAGCACCCCATTTATGTAAAACTTTGTACCATTTTTAGGAGTTGTGCACCATAAGCCCAAACGTGCATAACTTTGGGTTATTTGAAGGAATTGTGCACTACAAGCTATGCATATCTTCATATAGAATAATTATAGAGTTGTGCACCACAAGCCCCCATGTGCATAACATCGTACGATATTTAGGAGTTATGCACCACAAGCAAACTTTTTGGTAACTTTGTACCTAGTTTAGGAATTGTACATCACAAGCTTACATGTACACAACTTTTGACTTTTTTTCGGACTTGTGCACGAAAAGGCCACAAGTGTGTAGCTTCGTACCATTTGTGGCTGTTGTGTGCCACAAGCCCCCATGTGCATAATTTTGTTTGATTTATAGGAGTTGTGCACTGACCGCCCACATGCGTTACTTTGTACCTTATTTAGGTGTTGTTCACCACAAGCCCACACATGCATAACTTCGTACCTTATTTCAGAGTTGTGCACCATCAGCCCACTTGTTCAAAACTTTGTACCATTTTTATGAGTCATGCACCACAAGCACAAACGTGCATAACTATGGGTCATTTGAAGGAGTTAGGCACTACAAGCCAATATGTCCATAACTTCGTACTGAATTAGGTCATTGTGCACCACAAGCAACCACATGCTTAACTTTGTACCATTTTTAAGAGTTTTGCACCACACACATAATTTCTCACAACTTTGTACCTAGTTTAGGAATTGTACATCACGAGCCCACACATGCACAATTTTGGACCATTTTTTTGAGTTATGCACCAAAAGTCCACATGTGGGTAACTATGTCTCATTTATGCTTGTTGTGTGCCTAACGCTCCCTAGCATGTAATTTTGTACCATTTATATGAGTTATGCACCCACCACCCATGGGCATAACAATGTACCTTATTTTGGTGTTGTGCCCCACAAGCCCACACATGCGTCACTTTGTACCTTATTTAAGAGTTGTGAACCATTACCCCACTTATGTGTAATTTTGTACCATTTTTAGGAGTTGTTCACTAAAAGCCTAAACGTGGATATCTTTGGGTCATTTAAAGGAGTTGTCTACTACAAGCCAGCACGTGCATAACTTCGTACTGTATTATGAAGTATGCACCACAAGCCCCCTCGCGCATAACTTTGTACCATTTTTAGGAGTTGTGCACTATAAGCACCCTTTTCCATAACTTTGCACCATAAGCCTAAACATGCACAACTTTAGACCATTTTTCAGAGTTGTGCGCCACAAGCCCTATCGTGCATAATTTTTTTCAATTTATAGGAGTTGTGCACCAACAGCCCATAGGCTTAACCTTGTACCTTATTTAGGTGTTGTGCACCACAAGGCTACACATGCGTTACTTCGTACCTTATTTCAGAGTAGTGCACCATCACCCCACTTGTACGAAACTTTGTACCATTTTCATGAGTTGTGCATCACAAGCACAAACGCACAAAACTATGGGTCATTTGAAGGAGTTGTGCACTTCAAGCCAATACATCCATAACTTCATACTGAATTTTGAAGTTGCGCGCACCACAAGGGCCCACGTGTATAACTTCGTACAATTTTATAGAGTTGTGCACACTACACAAGTCCACACATGCACAAAATTGGACCATTTTTCTGAGTTGTGCACCAAAAGTCCACACATGCGTTACTTCATCCCGTTTGTGCTTGTTGTGCGTCTAAGGCTCCTTCACATGAAATTTCATACCATTTGTATTAGTTATGCACCCAACGGCCACATGCATAACATTGTACCTTATTTAGGTGTTGTGCACCAAAAGCCACACACATGCGTTACTTGTACCTTATTTTAGAGTTGTGAACCACCACCCTACTTGTGCATAACTTTGTGCTATTTTTAAGAGTTGACACCACAAGCCCGCATGTGCGTAACTTCGTACCGAATTATGAAGTTGTGCACCACAAACCCCCTCACGCATAACTTTATACCATTTTTAGGAGTTGTGCACCATAAGAACACTTTTTTATAACTTTGTACCTAGTGTTGGAAATTGTACATCACAAGCCCACACGTGCACAACTTTGGACCATATTTTGGGCTTATGCATCAAAAGTCCACACATGCACCATTTTGGGATATTGTGCTCCACAAGCCCCATCGTGCATAATTTTGTACGATTTATAGGAGTTGTGCACCAACCGCTAACAGGCGTAACTTTGTACCTTAGTCAGGTGTTGTGTACCACAAGTCCACACATGCGTAAATTCGTACCTTATTTGAGTGTTGTGCACCATCACCCCAATGGTGCATAACTTTCAACCATTTTTAGGAGTTGTGCACCATAGGCCCTTACATGCATTACTTTGGGTCATTTGAAGGAGTTGTGCACTATAAGCCAACATGTGAATAACTTCATACTAAATTAAGAAGTTGTGCACCACAAGCTCCCTCTTGCATAACTTCATACAATTTTTAGGAGTTGTGCACCACAAGGATACTTTTTCATAACTTTGTACCTTTTCTAGGTATAGTACATCACAAGCCCACACATGCACAACTTTGGACTATTTTTTGGAGTTGTGCTCCAGAACTCCACAAGTGAGTAACTTCGTACCATTTTGGGGCTGTTGTGTGCCACAAGCCACCTCGTACATAATTTTGTTTGATTTATAGGAGTTGTGCAGCAACCTCCCACGGGCGTAACTTTGAACCTTTTTTAGGTGTTGTGCACCACAAGCCGTGTAACTTTGTACCATATATAAAAGTTGTGCACCATCTCCCAATTTGTGTGAAACTTTGCACCAAAAGTGCTAACGTGTGTAACTTCATACCATTTGTGGCTGTTGTGTGCCACAAGCCCCCTCGTGCAAAATTTATATGATTTATTGGAGTTGTGCACCAACCGCCCATATGCGTAACTTTACACCTTATTTAGGTGTTGAGCCCCACAAGCTCACACATGCGTAATTTTGTACCTTATTTCAGAGTTGTGCACCATCACCCCACTTGGGCAAAACTTTGAACCATTTTTACGAGTTATGCACCACAAGCCCAAACATGCATAACAATTATGGTTCATTTGAAAGAGTTGTGCACAATATGCCAATTCGTCCATAACTTCGTACCAAATTATGAAGTTGTGCATCACAGGCCCCCATGTGCAAAACTTCCTACCATTTTAAGGAATTGTGCTCCATAAGCGCACTTTTTTGTAACTTTGTACATAGTTTAGGTATTGTACATCACAAGCCCACACATATACAACATTGGACCATTTTTTGTAGTTGTGCACCAAAAGTCCTCATGTGTGTAACTTCATACCATTTGTGGTTGTGCGCCAGAAGCCCCCTCGTGCATAATTTTGTACGATTCATTGGAGTTGTGCACCAACTGCCAACGAGCGTAATTTTGTACCTTCTTTAGGTGTTGTGCACTACTAGCCCTCACATGCATAACTTTGTAGGTTATTTCAGAGTAGTGCATATGATCCCACTTGTGCTATACTTAGTAACATTTTTTGAAGTTGTGCACCATAATCCAAAATGTGCATAACTTTCGGTCATTTGAAGGAGTTGGGCACTACAAAGTCCACACGTGCATAACTTCATACCGAATTATGAAGTTGAGCACCACAAGTCCCCGTGTACATAACTTCATACCATATTTTGGAATTGTGCACCATACGCACACTTTTTGGTAACTTTGTATGTAATTTAGGTATTGTACAACACAAGCCCACATGTGCAAAACTTTGGACCATTTTTCGGAGTTGGGCATAAAAAGTCCTCACACGTGTAACTTTGTACCATTTGTGGCTGTTGTCCACCACAAGCCCCTTCATGCACAATTTTTTACGATTTATAGGAGTAGTACGTGATATGAAAAATCGCAAATATACGAATCACTCAAGTAATAAAGTGTAAGAGTTGAGTATCGAACCCATGAGGATTGTTTAATTTACTAACTACCGAAATTGTATTAACCTCAATTATATTTGACAAAGCCAAAATTTAAAGAGTTGTTGAAACTAAATTAAAATGAAACAA
>JAOXJP010167722.1:0-12747 GCA_025762735.1 Platanus orientalis
ATTTCAAGAAACATTCTTTTAGGCTTTTGTGGTTAAATAATTCTTGTAGGAATCCTTTCCCTTTGGATTCTACATCAACACCACCTTGGGACAAGACTCCTGAAAGAAGGGAACACCCATGAAACATTAAACTTAAGGAGAAAAAATCCCAAATCGAGTTAACCACTAGACAATGCATAAAAGGTGATCCATAGTTTCTTTCTCACCCATGCACGTAACACATCTATTAGCTAAGTTTCAACCTCTACTTTTAAAGTGATCCTAGGTAAGAACCTTATCCAATAAATAGGTCCACATAAAAGAATTAACCTTTGAAGGAATAAGATGCCTCCAAATGCTCTTATAGGGAAAAGAACCCGACTAGAAATTGATAAGACCACAAAAAAAAAAAAAAAAAAATTGTGCTACATACACCATTAGTATTCAAGCTCCACCCTCAAGAATCACTCTCTTCTGGAACCGAATAGACACCATACAGACACCCCATTAATCTAGCCATCTCCTCAAACTCCTAGTCATTAAGATTTCTTCTTAATCGAGGACTCCACCCACCCCCTTCCCTAAACTCGAAATTATCCACCACCGACCCAGCCTTATTAACTGCCAGATTATAGACACCATTAAACTCCACCTTGAAGGGGACATCCCCACACCACAAATCCTCCCATAAACAAATTGTTTAACCCTAACCCCAACTTAAAACTAATGAACTTCCAAAACTCCCTCTTACACAAGAGAATAGACTTCCATAAACCAGTACTATAACCCTCTCGAGGATCCTTAGTCATCCACTCAAAACTAAGGCCATATCTAACCACAACCACCTTCCTCCATAGACTACGCCTCTCCATCCCAAACCTCCGCAACCACTTCCCCAATAAAGCAACTATGGTTTTAGAATTAGAATTATATTTGTCTACACAAGGCTTTAGAGAAATGAAGATAAGAGTTTAGCATGTAAAATAAGATGTGGTAAATTGAACATGGTAAAAGTAAAATTAAAGCCTATAAAATTTGTAGATGGAAAAAGAAAATAATGGAGAGGAGTTGGAGCAAAAAAGCATGGTTGAGGATTTGAATGCAAAGGAGTTGGGTGTGAAGGTGGAGGCTGAGCAAGACTATAACAGATTATTGAGGATGGAGGAAATTTCGGGAAGACAAAAGTCTAGGGCAACATAGCTCAAGGAGGGTGACAGAAACACAAATTTTTTTAATAAAGTTGCAAGTTGGATGAGGTTTACTAATTTGATTAATAGGTTGATGGTGGATGGGGAGTGGGTTTATGATTAGGAACGGATCTAAGAGGTAATCAAGCATTACTACTCTGACCTTTACTTTGATCTGATGCCTCACCAGCCGTGCTTAGAAGGTGTGGAGTTTGATGGCATTGATGAGGTATAGTGGGATTAGCTTGAGTGACCTTTTTCGGAGGAAGAAATCAAAAGTGCCCTCAACTGTATGGAGGATGACAAGGCCCCAGCATCGGATGGGTTTTCCCCTGTGTTCTTCAAGGTGTGTTGGGATCTTGTGGGTAAGGAGGTCTTAGCGGTCTTTCAGGTGTTCCATGCTCAGGATCAGTGGTGTAAGTCACTGAGTGCAACTTTCATTACGCTTATTCCGAAAAAAAAAGGGGCAGCTCTTATCAAAGATATTCAGCTAATTAGTTTGGTTGGATGCTTGTACAAAATATTGGCTAAGACTCTGGATATTCGCCTTAAATCTACTCTGGTGAGTGTTATCTCGGCATCTCAGAATGCGTTTTTGCTGGGAAGACTGATCACGGATTATTCTTGTGGCGAATGACTACACTAATGCGATGAAAATGGCAGATTGGGCTGGAATTGTGAGCAAAATTGACATGGAGAAGGCTTATGACCATGTTAATTGGGGTTATCTTCATTGGATTCTTGGGAAGATGGGTTTCAGGTTCAAATGGAGAAATTCGATCAAAATCTACATCTCTTCCCCTTCTTTCTTTGTGTTAGTGAATGGAATTTTGAAAGACTTTTTTAAAGAAAGTCGTGGGCTTAGGCAAGGAGATCCCCTATCCCCTTTTTCATTATGGTGGTTGATTTGTTGGGTCAGATGGCCTTGAAGGCTAATTCTGTGGGGCTTATCGAGGGGTTTGTTATATCCAGGGATGGGCATATTGTCCCCTTCATTCAATTTGCTAACGATTCCCTATTCTTGTTAAAAGCTGAGGTGGAAGGGGTAAGAAATTTAAGGTGCATTCTCCTGATCATAGAAGCTACTACTGGACTAAAGGTGAATTGGGCCAAGTCTTCTGTTAGTCCTGTTGGAGATACTCCCTCTATTGGGGAGATTGCTACTATCTTGGGGTGTGATATTGCTCCCCTCCCAATCACCTATCTTGGGTTGTCTTTTGGAGCGAAATCATCTTCTAAGGATTTATAGAACCCGGTTACCGAGGTGAGAGGGAGATTGGCTAGTTGGAAAGGTCATTATCTCTCAAAGGGAGGCAAATTGGTCTTGTTAAAGAGTATTCTTTCTAGTTTGCCTACATACTTCCTTTTGGTTTTTCAGGCTCCAAGCTCAGTTATTAACCAGCTCAAGCGAATTCGGAGGGATTTCTTATGGGGGTCTTCTTCGGCATTTAAGAAAATCCACTAGGTTGGTTAGAAGGAGGTTTGTAGGCCTTTGGATCAAGGGAGTTTGGGAATGCGTTCTTTAAAGGTGACAAACAGAGCCCTTCTTAACAAGTGTTATGGAGGTTTGGTGTGCACCGTGACGCTATTTAGAGAGGGGTGGTGGCTTCCAAATATGGGAAGGAGCATTTTGGGTGGTCTTCTAAGTGTACGAGGGGTGCCTCAAGTTGTGGTGTGTGGAAGGGGATTTGTAAAGGGTTGGGGTCATTCTTCAGATATGCCAGGTTTCATGTTAACAATGGTGAGAGGGTGAGAGGGTGAGATTCTAGCATGACTCTTGGTATGGGAGTGAGCCGTTATGTGTCCTATTTCCCTCTTGTTACAGCCTGGCGATGGATAAGTGAGGATCAATGAAAAACCAAAAGATCAAGTCCAGGGTACTATGCTCTTGGAACATTCAGCCACGTTGGAATCTAAATGATTAGGAGATTAGGGAGATGGGTAAGCTTATTAATACACTGGAGAGGTATGAGTTGGGGGATTTGGAGACAGGATGAGATGATTTGGAATCTGGATGAGGATAACAGTTTCACTATTAGCTCTATGTATGGTTCTCTTTGCCCTCAGACCGCGGTGGAGCGTCCTAGCATTTGTGTTTGAAACAATATAACGCCTTTGAAGGTCCCATTCTTCATGTGGGAGTTGTGGTGGGATAGATTGCTGACGATTGACAAGCTAATATCTAGGGGAATGATAATCCTGAATAGGTGTTGCTTGTGCGGTGCAGCTGCGGAATCTTCAAAGCATCTCTTTCTTCATTGCCCCTAGGTTGGGCCTCTTTGCTCCTTCTTCCTAAGGCGTTTCGGGATAATGTGGATTCAACCAGACTCTATCAAGAGTCTTCTTTATTGCTAGCCATGTCAGTTCATCAGAGGCGGGAGTGAATTGGGGAGGAACTTGTGGCAATTGATCCCTGCAGTCTTGTGCTGTAGTGTATGGGAAGAGAGAAATGGGAGGACTTTTAAAGATAAAGTCAGATCGGATCAAATCATTATTGATATCATTTTGTCCAAGACCTTTGACTGGTTGTTCGCTGATCCAATGAGGGATCGGCCTTCATTTTGCTCTTAGATTTTCGATTGGGATTCTCTTATTTTTGTAGTGCTTGTTTAGGCCTTGTTTTTTAGTCCTTGGTGCCTTGCATGCCTTATGCGGCCGTGTAGTGTTTTTCGCTGTTTGGTTCTCTTTATATATTATCTTACTTTCTTCAAAAAAACACAATGGAGGACAGCAGTGTCAACAAAACCCCATAACCCTTTCAAGCCCTAAGCATCCCGTCATAAATCTAACTTCAATTTCAACCATGTTGAGAACCTCACACCCTCTACAGCTTATGCTAAAAGCAAACAATGAATAAACAACTAAATGAAGTCGTATCTAATATTATAGATATGATTACAAAATAAAAATCCTTGGAAGGATTAAGATACTTGACTTCCAATCCTTACTTGGTTTCTAATTGAACTTGAGGAAGAAAAAAAAATCCTAAAAAGTCTCAACTTTTTATCTTCAACTACTTTAACACTTAAGACTCCTACAAAAATAGATAAGCAACTGATGACCCTTTGGAGAGGGAGATCGAAAAATGCCTGCCTCTTTTAAAAAGGCTAAATGAGACGACAATTTCTTTAGGATGATGCCTGGGTGTGAAAAATGGGCTACCAAGGGAGCCTTCTCTGTGCAGTCATTCAATGATATGCTTGCAGGCAAACCCTGGCCAGTATCCCTGTTGCAATGATTTGGGGAAAACTGGTCCTAACAAGAGTAGAAGCCTTCATTTGGAAGTTGGCTGCACAAATTCTTGAGGATAGACCACTTGATTCAATGAGGGATCAGATAGGTGTATCATTTGCAAGGCTAAGGAGGAGAACGTAAATCACTTCTTCATTGCCCCTTTTGTGATAAGAGTGAAGATTCTCTTCCTTGTTGTTTGGCAAGCTTCAGTCCCTCCTAATAAAATTATTGACTCATTCTTTTCATGAGTGTCAGACCAATTTGTGGTCTACCTTCCTTTCACTCTATGTTGGGGTATAGAGGAGGAGCGGAATAGAAAGATAATTGGAGATATTAGCCAGCCTCCCCTGAAAGCAAACCGGAATATTGGAAAGAGAAAAGTTTATAATCAAGGTGATACTATAAAGTAGTAAATCTCTCATTTCATTTTGTTTTCTTATTATGGAAATTCTTTTCACCACCCATGAATTTCATATATATACGAATCAGATTACAGAGGTCCAAGAAATAAAAGATAAAAAATCTCTGGCAACTCTGGTGCATATTGAATCAGATTACAACTCCAACTCAATAAACAAACATCTTAAAGATATAACCTGAATAACAAACACTAGAAATAATAAGCAGTAGAAGAAATATACAAGGCTTCACATGTCAGAAGGACTTAGCTACGACCTAAGATAAAGATCACACACATAGCATTCCTTAGTATCAAAAGTTTGTTCTTGAATCAATTAAGTAAGATCCTAGGCATCCAAGATTGGCATGATATTTCTTCCTGTTAAAATAAATAAACATGCAACATCAGATCATATTGAAGTAGCTTTACCTTTCAAATTAGAAAGGCGAACCATACAAAAGATTTACAGTACAGCAAGAAGCAAAAAAGATGATCCACCACTATACTCACTTGAATCAGTGTACACAACTCATGTCGTCAAAAAGAATTGCATTTCTCTTAATGGTATCGATATATCATCAAGAAAGATAGAGTCAGAACATCATCAAATTTGTGGACAAGCCAACAACAAAAGGTTCCATCAATAACCGGGTCAAGAAGTAAAACATGACCCCCAAAGTGATTGAGATCGGGAGAGCAGGCAGAGCTCTCTGGCACACAGACAACAAAATAAGTGTGCACCCAAGTCCCGATACAATCGCAAGGTAACAAGCATAAACAGTCATCAGATCATACATTGCAGCTCTACCCACGAGAACACTGTAGAAAACAAAGTCCCCAAGACCCAGTTTGATACCTCCTGTGCTTGTTGTTGAATTCTCGGTACCACCACTTCTGCCACCATTTCTCCCACCCCTGCTCCCTGTCTGCTCTCGCTCGTTCCCTGAACCCATATCAACAAGGGGTGAAATTTCCTCATCGACAACAATTTCAGATTCTTCATTGCCAAAAAGATGAGCTTGTAGAGACACAACATCGACTGTCGAGTGGTCAGAACTTCCACTGCCTGTCAACCGTCTCTCGCTCATATTACCAACCAAAGGAGATGATTCATCATCTTCTTCTATACTATTATCCATCTCCGGATTTCCCGCTTCAACAGGAGAAGAATAATCAGAATTACTGTAATTTTCTGATGCAATCGCAGCCCGAACTTCATTATTCTGGGCCACCGGCTGAAGCTCAACAGAACTTGTCCCCGACGCCCCAGCAACCAAAAGACCCAACACCGTAGCCGACGATCCACGGCCCTCCGGACTACGAGAAACGACAGGACGAGCCTCATAAACCAAAGCCGGAAGCTCATCATCCCTGCTCGAAGCGAGCTCAACCAAGAGCTTCAGCGGCCCACCTGGTGCCAAAACGGCAACCAAATCGTACACAGCCAACGCCACAAGCAAAACCCACGTCGTCCACTCGGGCAACTTCGAAAACCAAGCAGCAACAATTATCCCCAAAAGAACCATATACCCTTGCCGCAAGAATATAGGAATCCCACCGGAGAAAACCGATAAAACACCCACAACAGTGAAATTGAAAAGCAGAACTAAACAGGTAATTGAATCAATAGGAATGGAGAAATGCTGAATTATAGATAGAAAGATGGATCCGCCCATGGAACCAAGTACAAAGAAGGCGGAGAAGCGCATGTAATTCTTCAAGAAATTGGTGAAATTATAGTAGTAGAGGAGAACGAGGAGGAAGGTGACGATGGCGATGAGTATGACGAAGACTGCAGCATTTAGTAGCGCACCTTCGAATTTCTGGGCGGTGGAGTCAGATGGGTCCTCGAGATAAACTAAGGTTGCGGCAGTGCGAAGAGGATTTGGGTCGGGAGAGGCCGGGGTGAGGGCGTAGACTAAGAGTACGACTAAGAGCATGCAGATCGAAACGGGAGACATGACGCCGATGATTTCGACGCCAATCGATTCGAGAATGCTGCTTTCCATGGCTGAGGAATTTCGTCGAACAGGTGGTGATTTGGGTTGTGAATTGGGTTTACTAGGAAGAAATCATTGTAGAACTTTTCCTCCCTCCTTCGTTTTCTCTTTCTTTAAATTCGGGGCGTTTGGGTTGAGAGAGAAGACTTGGCTGAGAAAAGGAAGGCACCGGGAAATAGAGAGGAGATGGTGGAGTGGGTTTGAATCATCTCCAATCTGAATGGAGAGATACCGCGCCAGTGCCAAAACTAGCGAAAAGGGTACTTTTAGAAATGTAGAGTGTTTATTTAAGTGTAATTATTTTAGAACCCTTCTTTATATGTTCATTTACTTTTGTTGGTCATCGTGTCATGTGTTGACTTGTAATGGCGTGAAAACTCTCCATTAAGACCGGTGTTTGTTCAAATCTCGGTGAAATGTCTGTACAGTATTCTTTGATACGCAGTGTGTGTAATACGCACCTCTTTGCATTACTGAAAGGCCATCGAGCGATTACTGAAGTGGAACGGAATGAACATTTTTCTCTAATCCCTTTTATTACTGTTTTGGTAAAGGATAAAGAATATTATAGAAAGCTCCTTTTTTTTTTTTTGTTGAAAATGACATTCTCAAGCAATTGGGGGATTTTATGCCCAAATAAAAACAAAAAAGGGTATCAATAAGAACAATGGGGCTAGGGCTATTTTAGTAGGGACTGGTATTTACACTACATAAATTTCTCAAGTTACCTTTAAAAAAAATTATTGTTTTTCCTTTTATACCCATTTTTCAACTTTTTCTTTTACCTAAAATACCCTTTATTTTCTCTCAAGCCTCACCATTTTTTGACCCCAGCAACGGTGGTCCTTCGGTAACAACCTGAAGGTTGGTAACGATTTTTTTTTTTTTAATGTGTTTGGTTGTTGTCACCGAGCAAGACAACACCCGCTCGGCCAACCCTGCCAAGTAGGGTCCACCCCGCTTGGCCAGCCCAACCGAACAGACTGGTGTAGTTGTTCGGTTGGACTGGCCGAGCGGGATAGGCCTTGCTCAGCTGGCCTGGCCAAGCAGGGATTGCCTTGCTCAGCAACTATAATTGGAATAAAGAAAAAAAATAAGGAGGGGTGGGAGAGTGGAAAGGAGGAAGGGAGAGAGAGGGTGGAGTGCGGGAGAGGGAGGGAGAGAGAGGAGGAGGGTGCCAGAGGGGAGAGAGAAAAAGGAAGAGGGAGAATGAGGGAGAGGAGGGTTGTCAAAGGGGAGAGAAGGAGAGAGAAAAAGGGAGGAGTGCGGGAGAGGGAGAAAGAGAGAGAGGGGAGTGCGGGAGTGGGAGGGAGAGAGAGAGGAGGGGGTGCCGGAAGGTCGCTACAACCGCCGGAGTGGTTGCCGGAGGTGTGGGAGAAAGGGATGTTTTAGGTAGAAGAGGGATGAAGGAAAGGGTATAAAAGAAAAAAAAATGCAGTGTGTTTAGAAAATTTTGAGGTGCTACTAGCAATTCCCTTTTAGTACACCTAAACATAAGAGTGAAGCTCATGCATCACCCATGCATTTTATTCCATATGATGTCCCCTGGTGTCCTGTACTCTAACTATTGGACAGAACATCATTTCCCTTTAAGGGAAAACGTGGTCCTGTTTGGTAAATTTACCCTATTATTTGGCAATTTGGGCAAACCTTTGGTCCTATTTGGAAAATTTCCCTTCTGAATATATTGAGCTTTTACCGGGTTTAGTGAAACTTGACTCAGGCTTTCTTAGAAAATGAGCTCAAAACCAAGCTCAGGCTCAGCTTGGTGAACTTAAAAATGAGGCTTAAGCTTAGCTCTTAATGAACCGAGCTCTGAGTTGAGCTGGCTTGGCTCATTGCCATCCCTAATTGGATTGTCTAGTGTTGCTCTCCTGTTACTTTATTATCCTTGAGTGTTTGCTTTGTTTTTCACCACGTGTCACTTGCCGATGAGAGCAACATGAAAGCAACACTCAATGGAAATCTATCAGCAGCAAGGAGTACTCTACTTAACGAAAGAGCCTATAAGCAGAAAGGAGAACTCATATTCAGTCAATCCTATATTGTCCATCACAACCCCTTGTTTTTATTGAAGTACATACTGCATATATGGTGTAATCAAAACCTTTGTTTTATGGGATCTGATGACATAGATGCGTTAAAGGGTTCAAGTTGGTTGTGTTCTACTGGTTGGGGTCAAATCAAGCCTAACCATAAGTGTATGAAGCCAACCCAAACCGACCTTTGGTTTGAACTTAACCAACCTAAGCTACATTACATTCTGGTTTGAGTTGAGCTCAATCAGATTGTCAGGTTAGCTTGGGTTTGAGTTATTTTACATGTACAAAACAACAGCTCTTACTTAACAGTAAGCACCAATCCAAAGGCGAATAGTCCACAATCATCCCTCCAACAAATACTTATACAATGCTATATGAGACACCTACACGATGTGCCCACATATATGAGCCTGCAAATGGGCTGGGTTGGTCCAAAACCCAAATTTTTTGGCTTGGAAATTTGGTGGGCTGGACAAGATTTAGTTCGGGCTTAGTTTTTATAAATTCAGGCAGTTTTAATTTTAGCCTGAAGCCTGGCCCAACCTGAACTACATATCAATGCCCAAGCTCTACCATCCTAGTTGTAAAGATTGAGTGTATTCACTAAATCTCGATATAAAAAAGATTCCAATCTAGTAGTCTAGCCACAGGTCTGTAATGTCCCTTATGAAAAAAGAAAGAGCAAATGTTATATCTTATATGGGTTATCCCGACCGTCCCACTCACAGGAGACGATCCTTTTGGTTCATTCATAGTGCAAAATTTTAATGCACGGTGGGCCATTGGGCTGACATGGACAGGAAGCAATTCATGCGGCTAATTCAAAGGTTCCTTACGGCAGAGGATATCATATCAACTTTCCACAGGGTAGAAAACCTCCTCAGCACTGACTCCTAACTGGCGGGAAAAGGATCTTCTCCTGCCAGCATATGACCTATTAAGGTCCTATCTAACAGGTGGCATAACATGATTGGTGAAAAAAGTGAAAATCATAATTTTTTTAAATTGTAATTCACTTTTTCCCTCCAATGGTGTAGTACCACCTGTTAGACAGGACCTTAATAGGTCATAAGTTGCAAGAGAGGATTCGTTCCGGTCTGTGACAGTACCAGACGCAAGTGTCCTCCTCCCCTAAAAAAAAGTGTTTATCACTTTTTTGGAGTATGTGTGCATCTGGGACTGTTGTAGGATTGTCCCACTCATAAGAAACGATCCTAACTCATGAATGAAAGAGTGAATTGTATCCGCTCCTCTCTGCACCCTGTCAGGAGAGGGCACATCAGCACCGACAAGTGATTTTCACTTTTTGGGGGGGGTGCATTTCACTTGTCGGCACTGATGTACCCTCCCCCTCACAGGGTGCAGAGAGGAGCAGACAATAAAAGGAGTGGATACAATCCACTCTCCATGAACGAAGGCTCTTGAATGTTCTAGAATATTATAGAATTGTCATAACTAAACAAGAATAAAAATGACTCTTTTCACATGGAAGAGGACTATTGATAAGATTTGCTAAATAGGGATAAGTGGAGAAACATACGGACCCATTTTGAGCTACTGTCTTACCTACCACATATCAAATTCAAGTCACACTAATACAAATTATTTATTATTTCTACTAGCAAACTAAGCCGCAAAAAAGGAAAAAAGCATTACTAAGCAAACAACCATTTTATGGTTATGCATCAGCCAACGCTATTTATAGTTTGAAATGTGAAAAGGAAAGAGTGATTAAACGCAACCCTCTCTTAATATCTCATCGAATGATTTGATAAGCCCCCCGCAAACTGTTGTAAAAACCGTAACCTATACCATTAAGAAAGGGAGCAAATGTTCTATCCAGGAATTTGTACATCCTACCATGTTCTCTACCACAGTCTATCACGTGACGGTGGTTTAAATTTGGAGCCTCTTTTAAATGAAGAGCAAATGTTTATTTTGAACACTTTTTTATCCGTTTTAACCCTAGCACCCCATTTTGATGGGTACCTATTTTTTTCATTTGAAAACTGTTTCTACGGTGTTAACCATAGTTATTAAACCCGGACCGGACTGGCCAGTCAAACTGGAAACCCAGTGACCCAGTCCTTTCACCTGCCCGATTTTCTTTTTAGATCGTTTTTACACATGACCCAGCCAAACCCATTGGAACCCAATGCATTTGTTTTTGAACCATCTAACTCAACCGGTCCGACCATCTTTTAAACCCGGGTTTCTAAAAAATGAATAAAAACAAGAACCACTAGGCCATGAAATCATCCTATGTTTTATATCTTTCATTAAAAGTAATAATTGAAACAAACCTTCATTTTTGTCATACATATTTATGTTATTCTTTTTGTTTATTTACATCATATTTTAAAAAGATGTGATATAAAATTATTATATTATTTTTTCTATTTAATTAATTTATTTATTTAATATTTAATATTTTTTAATTGACCCTACGGTTTGACCAGTGACCCACCGGTTGAACCAGTGTCCCAGCTTCTCAGTCGGGTCAATGTTTGGTCCGGGTTTAATAACTATGGTTTTAACCCTACTCACCTTGCCTTTGTGCATAAGACATGGTAGGACATACAAAATATTGGACAGAACATTTTTTCCCTTAGAAAAAATCAATATATGTTGGGATAAAAAAATTTCATTCTCAGATATTTTGTATTCTCTAATTTTGAACAAAATATTTATAATTAATTGATTAAAAGTAATAATAACAAGATGTTCATATCATATGATAAAAGATTTCATAATTGTGAATGCATAGAGATTAATCAATCCTCCTTTTAACTACTCCCACTCCAAAAAAAAAAAACCCAATCCTACAAAAGTGTATATATGTATGTATACATGCATGCCCCTCCATCGTATTTCTGTTTTTCCAAAAGAGCCCCTTAAATTGCATAGCTCAACTTGCCATTATCCGAGTCTAAGCTCAATTTTTTTTGTTCACATGCTTAACCTAAAACTCAAACCTAGTTCATTGCACTAAACGAGTACAAGACAAATTATAATGGATTTGGTTCAGTATAAGCTCGAACTATTTAGATTATTGTATTTAATATAATTTTAAAAATTAATTTAGTAAACGTTAATACCAAGTTTCTTTTTAATTTAAATGATTTTAGATAATAATATCTTTGAAGTTACAAATTTGAGTTATGTAGCTTCATATTACAATTTGGGCTGAAGTGAGTAAAGCTGAGTTGAGCTTAGCCTAAGCCTAGCCCTAGACTTAGCAAATTCTTAATAAGCCAACTTTAAGTTTGGTTCATTTTCCCAATCTAAAATCAAGATGAGTTTAACTTGGATTAGCTTGACTCATTTGTAGAACGAGTAAGATCTACTACTGGGGAGGGGGTCCTTTGTCCATTTGGTTTCATCTACAATATTGATTGACACACTAACAAAGACGAAGTCCACCAAAGCCACTTAGGGTGCCAAATGTATGTATAAGTTTTGTTTATATGAAATGCAATCATGTGGAGTAAGATTTATAAATATACTAGGGATTTCAAACTTTGCATTATTGTTGACGACGCACATTGAGTCAAAGAGAGAATAAATGACTGGTTTGGAGATTTGTTGGCAAAAATGGTTTTATACAGAAACGCTTCTTTGATCTTGCTCATGTTAAATATATATCAGCATTGTCTTTTAAGAATGAAATATTCACCATTTTTTCATCATAAGCTTAATATTTAAAATATTCATGGACAAGGATATGATGGTGCAAATAATATGCATGGATACTTTTTCTTATACATTTATTGGGCTATAAATTACTTCATTACATCACTTAAATTGTATTTATAATATTTTTTGTACTACTATATATAGCATAATACATAGTAAGTAAAAAAGAAAAGAAAAATATTTAATCATAATTTTAGTTCCTCCACCCC
>JAOXJP010167733.1:0-12747 GCA_025762735.1 Platanus orientalis
AGCTAGTAGTTTAGGAGTTTCCAAGTTGATTTTGCTATTTTCATCAGTTTGTGAGCCTATATATGGGCTGCACATTTTTGTACTTGGTATGATGCAACAAATAAAAGTTTTTTGCTTTTCTCCTCTTCAATGAGTACAACCCTTTTCTCTTTCAAGTAGTGGTGCCTGGACTTGAACTTAGGTTGGTTATTTCCTAAGTGTGGGGGTGGTGATGACTTCACGAGGTACATAACTCTTCCTTAACTCTTATTCTCTATTTTTCTTCTTCTTCTTCTTCTTTTTTCTTCTTTTCCTTTCCCTTCTTTGTTTACTGGTTTTCCCCATTAAAGACTTTAAAGATTCTTCCCTAAGAAACCTAACTTGATTGAATCTTGAAAACTAATCTTGTTCAAACCTTAACCAACCTATTCCCATTGATTTTAGTTTCAAGAATAAGAGAATATTAATCTTCTAACCTGCGGCTGAACCAAAATCCCATCCAATCTTTGTTTTCCCATTGATAACCTGTGTTCTCTGGTACCAACCTGATACTACTTTCATAGTCCTTTCCCTTGTGTTCCCTTTCAAGAAATCACCGCCCTAACCAAGTGTATACCCTGCGGCATTCCTATTTATAGTACTTTTGCTGATTTATTAAAGAAAACCCATAATTCCTAGAGATTTCACCCTCTTCCCCCCAACCATTCCCGTTTCTGTTATCTGGGTGCTGTAAACTTAATTTTCAGGTATTTGGCAGCCTAAAAATTGAGGCACTAACATGATTTGATGGGCTAATGCAATCGGAATTCTAAAACACCTATTTGACCCCATATTAATCCCATTATCTTCCTTATAAGTTCCCTAACCTGTCACAGGTTTAATCCTACATAGTACCACTGTTCAAAGACATAATCTTGCCCTGTTCTTGGTCCCAGAAAACTCAAAAATCAGTATTTTGTTCATTCCTTGATTTCAACTAATGTGTTCCACAAACTTTATTTCGTACCATGTTAAGATATTTCCAAACTTATCTCTTAAAACCAGTAGTGGTGTCCATTTCTTTTGTCATTTATCATACCCAAAACTTACTCACGAGATGGCCTTTATCAATCTTTACATACCCTGCTGTTTACACCCTCTCCTAAAGCTCATCAGTCCATATCACAGACCTATGCACACACCCTACAGCTGGTAAAGCTAGCCTAAACCCTTTAAACCTTGTTCTTTCTCTTGCAGTTTACCCTTAAACCAGGACCTGTTTTGACCTTTGGCTGGTGCTGCATCAACATTAATGTGTTGTCTTGGATATATGAGAAACCATCGGCATTGAATAAGGTGTTTTTGATGAAGAGGCTATTTAACATGAAGATGGGTGAGGGAGGTGTGGTCAAACATCTGAACAACTTCAATACGGTTTCTTGCCAGTTATCTTTGGTAGGTATCAACTTTGAGGAGGAAGTTAGGGCTTTGGTATTGTTTTCTTCTTTGCTAGAGATTTGAGATGGTTTGATGATGGTCTTGAGTAATTCTTCAAGTTCAGACACATTCAAGTTTGATGATGTTATGAGTGTAATACTCATTAAGGAGGTTTAGAGGAAATCCTCGGGGGATTCATCGGTGAGTGTGAATGCTTTAAATGTGGAAGGAAGAGGAATGTCGACGGTGAAGGGATCTAGGAGTAGTAGGTCTAAGTCCAGAGGAAAAGGCGGGGTACAATGCTTTTATTGCAAAGAGTTAACTCGGGGCAGCTATACGTGGTTTGACCATGATTGAGTTGGATGGTGTTAGGACCAAATTGACTTGATGGTGTGTGTAGTGGTGATTCTTAAAGGCTACACAAATTATTTTCAGTATTTCTAAACAGGTTGTCTCATGTTTGGTGGAGGTGCATTTTAGGAATATGGCACATAATTCACTAAGAAGGACATGTACTGAGGATTCTCTAAGGTGGGTTCCAGGGTGAGAGTCATGGTGTGGTGTGGTGTACATGTCACAAGGTTGATGTCTTGACAAACATGTGAATGAAGACAAGGTTTAATGAGAAGTTTTTAAGGGGTTGAGGTTGAAGCCAAGGTGAAGATTGTTGAGGGTGTCTTTATGTTCAACTGGAAAGGTCGGAAGAGATTAAGGTTGGGGGAATGCCTGAAAACAAGGAGAACTATAGAAGTTCATAGAATGGAAGAGGTCTTGTCACACGTTGCAAGAAGTAGTCATCATGGAAGACCCATCGGTCTCCAATTGGGAGATTGTTGGGATGTGGAGACTAATGCAGAAGAAGCCCATGAATGGAGTGCAAACCTGACCGAGCCGACAAAAAAAGGTGGATTGGTCTAACAATGTTTGGGTCCACAAGAAAAAGACACCAGAGGCAAGTTGGGCCGAGCTAACAATTTTATGCGGATTGGGCCAACAGTGAGAATTTATTGGGATTGATTTAGAAGGTTTGTGAAAGAGATATTTGTCTCTTGCTCAACCTCTAAGCTCTATATAAGGTCTTTATGGTCGTCTAGGGTAATGCATGAGGTTTGTAACTGATAGAAAAATGATTTCTTTAGAGTTTTCTCTTTGAAGGGATTGCTTTAAGGTGAGAGAATGGTTTATTCTTTGGGTTGTGATAGAAGAGATTAGAGAAAGGGTTTCATCTCAGGGTTTTGGGAAGCTGGGATAGAGTATGAGTGAGAGGGTGAGCGAGAAAGCTTGTAATCTTCCATTATAGTGAAATTGTTTTTATGTGGGTCCGTGGTTTTTCCCTAGTTTTGGGGTTGTCCACGTAAATCTTTGTGTTGTAGTTTCTTGTTTGTTTGCTTATGATTCTATATTTATTATTACATCCTAAAGAACTTGCATCAAGAGGGTTTTGATCCTAACCCAGTTAACACCGTGTTCTGGGTGTTGGAACTTCTCATTTCTACTAGCATTGGATGCATGTTCGTAAGAAGCTTGAACAGACAACTATATTGTGTTGCCTTGTTACAACTGTTTCATTTGTTTGGTTATGTAGAATGCAGGCTTGGTAGTAGAATAAGTACAATGTTCCACAGTGCATAAAGACAATATCAATTTAAAAAAACATATTTCCCCACAATTTGCCTGAAGAATGTACCTTTTTTCCCCTTTTCTTTTCCATAGATTTTCTTTGGCAATCAAATAGAATTTGGAAAACAATCTTATTCTCATTTTTTTTGTCCCTTTCTTGTCTCGTCTTTTCTTTTCTATTACATTTTGTACAATTCGATGCTTCCAAATGGAGCCCAAAAGAAAAAGCCCACATGCTAGGTCCAAAACCCTAGATGATGAGAGCAATCCTTTTTTTTTCCTCTCAAAAGAAAAGAAAAACACATAAACACATATCACTTAACCCCTTTTATAACAATTATAGGGATAAAATGGAATATAATTATTAAGTCATTCCCCCTTCACATGATGAGGGAATCCTAGCAATATTCTCTTCTTGATTCATGAGGAGGGATTCATCATATCCAAACTTGCCATGCCTCTATAGAATTATGCTTGTTCCTAGATAATGTCTTTGTCATCAACTCATTAAATCTGAACCATTCTTGTTTGTATAGATCTTCTCAAGTTGTAACTTCTCTTTAAGAACATCTTTAATCTAGTGATACTATACATCGATGTGCTATGTTCTAAAGTGGTAACTTGGATTCTTACCTAAATGGATGTCACTTTGACTATCACAACAAAAAATAGTCTTCCTACATCTAACCTAGTTATTGAAGAAATCTCTTCGTCCAAAACATTTCCTTGCAAGATTTTGTGAGAACAATATACTCGACCTTTGTAGTAAATAGTACCACACACTTTTACAACTTGGATCGCATGATTTTGGTTTCTTTGCAAAGGTAAATAGGTATTCCGATGTGGACCTTCTAGGGTCAATATTTTTGGCCATATCCACATTTGTGTAACCTTTTAGCACATGCTTAGCATCACAAAGCTTAAACACACCTTGGAAAACTTTTGAGATTAGTGATAATCAATTTAAATACTATCAAATGTTCTTTGCTAGGGTTGACAAAAAATTTGTTAACAACACCCACTGTATATGCAATGTTGGGCCTTGTCTATATAGCATACTTTAGACTTCCAATGGCTAATGCCTCGAGAATTCTTCATTTATTCTTTTTCTTTCTCACTTCAAGGATATTGCTCACTACTTAACTTAAAGTGACCTATAAGTGGAGAATTGACATGTTTTATCTTATCCATATTGAATTTTTAATGCACTTTCTACATATATCATTCTTATGATAGTCATAGCTTGCCAACCTTCCTACACAAGTATCTTCATGCCAAATATTTGTTGTGTTGGTCCTTAGTCTTTTAAAGGACTTGCTTAAAACCCTTTTTTTAATTAGTCAATTTTGCTAATATACCAACCAATGATCAAAATATCATCGATATAGAGTAAAAAAATAATAAAATGGATATTAGGACCATTTTTAATAAACACAATAATCTAAAATTGTTGTTTTATATCCATGGTCTAACATGAATGAATCAAAAACTTTTATACCATTGCTTTGGCACTTTTTTTGATCTATATAGGTTCTTCTTTAGCTTACAAACCCTATGCTCATTGTCTTTGACTTTACTTCTAGATTGGCTTGTCAGTGGGTTAGGAAGCTAAAATCTTACCTGCAAATCACCATGAAGAAATGCTATTTTGACATCTAGTTGCTTAATCTCTAGGTTTGTGCTTGAAGCTAAACTCAATTTAATTTGGATGGATGGATGTCATTTTTGTCACAGGTAAAAAAAATCTCATTAAATTCAATGCATTTCTTTTACCCAAAATCCTTCTCAACCAACCTTAGCCTTGTACCTCGGCTATGAGTTCTTTTCTTTTGTCCTTAACTTCAATACCCACTTATTATTCTGCACTTTCTTTTTCTTTGGTAGCTTTATAAAGTCACAGCTCTAGTTCTTATGTAAGGAATCCTTCTCTTCTTGCATAGTTTTCAACCACTCCCCTTTATCTTCATTGGTTTATGCTTCTTGATAATTCTCTAGTTCACCCCCATTTGTAAGCATGAGGTGAGCACCTCTTAGATGATTGGTGCACTATCCTAAACCTTTTCAATCAAGGTTCAATTGGTGGTTTTCTGGGTGGTGCTCCCCTTGTTCTTGTTTAACATTATTTGTAGGGATATCATCAACAATTGTCTTTTTATGTCCCTGCATATCTCTTCCGTCATCATTGTGCACCATGGGAGGAGGAACTATGTGAAACTAAGACAAGATTTTTCAAAAACCTAGGAAATTATACTAACTCCATTTGAAGCAACAATGGTAGTTTCGTTATCTTTTAATTTTAATTTTTTCTCCTTTTTGAGCTTTTGGCACTCCCTTTTGTAGTGACTGGGCTTACTACAATTGTAACATTTATTTTCTTTCTAGATTTCTCATTCCTATTGGGAATTGTACTTTTTCTTATCCTCCAATTTTCCATGATAAGTGTCTCAATTTGAGAGCAATACAAGGATTTTCTTCTTATTGCCTTATTTAATAAGCTTCTCGTTATTTGGCTTATGGTAATAATGCATCTGTAGCAGAGTTACTAAGAGGTACAACTTAGGTCTCTCAACTGTTAGACAAAGAACTAAAAAGTAACAAGACTTTTAACTTGTCATCTAACACTATTGTCATACAAGAGAGCTATTTTACAATACTCTTTGCATCTCATTCAACTGGTCCAGATGGTTTCACTATCTCCTTTTTTCAAAAATGTTGGAATATTGTTAAGGGTGATCTCATGAATGTGTTTGAAGAATTTTATTATTCTAAGGAATTTTATGATCATCTCAATAATACATTCATTCAGTTGATTCCAAAGAAGTAGAATACAAAAGAGTTGAAGGATTTTCATCCTATCAGTTTGTTGAGTAGTGTTTAAAGATTATAGCTAATACTCTTCTCAGTTGAAGTTGATTATGAATAGTATTATTGCTTGTCCCCAAAGTGTCTTCATTGTTGGTAGACAGATTTTAGATAGTGTGTTAATTGCCAATGAATGCATTGAGGATCAGAGATGTAATGGTCGAGAGGGCCTGATAGTTGGATTTGGAGAAAGCTTACAATAATGTTAATTGAAATTTTTTGGATTATGTTCTTAAGAGAATGGGCTCTGGGATTAAATGGAGAAGTTGGATGTTCTTCTGTGTTAGATCTGTTAAATTCTCAGTTCTGGTTAACGGGTGTCCTACTAACTTTTTTAGAAGTACAAAGGGCCTAAGACAAGGTGATCCATTATCCCCTTTTTTGTTTATCATTATATCTGAGGTTCTCAGTAAAATGCTTCGAAGGGCAGAAGAGGTTTTTATTCCGGGATTTCTAATTGGGAATGGAGAGTATAGAGTATCTCACCTCCAATTTGCGGATGATACCATGATTTTTTGTGATGCAGATGTTAGACAGCTGGGTTACTTAAGATGTATCTTTAATTGCTTTGAGGCAGTTTCTAGCTTGAAGGTCAATTTAGCCAAGAGTGAGTTATTCCAAGTGGGGAAGATTGCAAATTTAGAGAGCCTAGCTTGGACCTTGGGGTGCAAAATTGGTTCTTTGCCGATCTCCTACCTGGGTGTTCCTTTAGGTGCTCAGTTTAAATCTAAAGCCATATGGGATCCAGTGATCAAAAGGATTTCCTTGCATTTGGAGTCTTGGAAAGCTACCATTTTGTCTAAAGGAGGGAGGTTAACGTTGCTTAAGGCAACTTTGACTTCTATTCCTAATTATTATCTTTCCTTGTTTACCATCCTGGCTTTCATGGCTGACAAGATTGAATCATCTCTTTGGAGATTTTTGTGGAATGATGGGGAGGAAAGCCATAGATATCACCTAGTTGACTAGAAGTCAGTTTATATCCCCATAAGTAGGGGTGGTTTGGGGGTGAGATCTATTAGGAGTCATAATAAGGTCCTCTTGGCAAAATGGCTCTGGAGATTTGGGATTGGGAGTGAGAGTTTGTGGTGTAGGGTGATAGTGGCTAGATTTGGGGAAAAATCGTGGTAGGAGTCTAATGAGGTTAGGGTGAGACATGGGTGTGGTCTTTGGAAAGCGATTTGTGCCTTGAGATATATGTTTTGGAAGCATATTCGTTTTAAGGTGAGGTTGGGGAGGGGGATTATGTTTTGGGCAGATAAGTGGGTGGGGGTTATCGCTTTGAAAGATTCTTTTAGGGTTCTATTCAGTCTAGCCTCAGATCCTAATGGTCTGATTATGGATTCCTTTGATCATGAAAGGAATATTTGGAGCCCTCGGCTTCGTCGGAATTTAAATGATTGGGAGATGGATGAGTGTAGGAGGATGTTTTTGCTTATTAGAAAATATTAGGCCTAATCCTTGATTGATGGATATTTGGGTGTGGGATTTGAATAGCAAAGGTATTTTCTCTTCCAAATCCCTATACCTGGAGTTGTTTTGTGATAGGCTGGTGGATTTTCCTTATAAGATTATTTGGGTCTAGGGTATCCCTTCTAAAGTAGCTTTCTTCCTATGGACCACTTTCTTGGATAAAATTCTCACTTTGGATCATTTACAGAGTAGGGGTTGGATTTTGGCAAATAGATGTTGTCTGTGCTTGAGGGAGGAGGAATCTATTGATCATTTGCTAATTCATTGTGCCATAGCAAGCAGAATTTGGGCTTTCATTCTCAATCATCTTTGGGTCTCTTAGTCTTTCCCTAACCATTTTTGTAAGTTGATCTTAGGTTGGTGGATTAACAATCTGGAAGGTCTTCCCTCTACGATTTGGTCAGCCCTCCCAAGTGCAATTTATTGGGGTTTATGGAATGAAAGAAATGCTCGGATCTTTGAAGGTGAGCGGAAGAGTCTTTTGGAGTTGGCCCCTCTATTTATAGATATCATTTTGATTGGCTCTCCATTAGGGCGAATTTTGATGAAAAGGAGTGGGATTCTATTTGGTGTGAGGTATTGTAAGTTTTGTGGGTGTTTGGTAGTATATTTTCTTTGTCTTCTTGTTTTCCCTTTCTATTTGGTTTCACCTTCTTGGTGATGTTCCCTTTTCTTTTTCTTGTTCTAATAAATTCTTTGTTACCTCTCAAAAAAAAAAAAAAAAAAACACCTTATCTCTATGGTTTTTTTCTCATACAATCCTTTTAATTTCTTCCAATAGTATGTCGAGATTTCTGTAGATACATGATGAAAAATTCTATCATTCAACCATTGCTGAATAAACCCAATAGCTTTTTGGTCAAGTTTCTTCTATTCGTCATCAAACATATCTTTGGGTTTGCCTCTGTCACCTTATACATACCACAAGTGTGAACAAGTCTTTGCATAGTATTATAACTTGTGGATATAAAGAAACACAATATAAAATATGTTACATCTTAGCTTTTCAAATTATCCATTTGCTTCTTTTTAGGCAAATCATATGACTTGTGGTTGCCTCTATGATTTACCCAAAAAAAAATAGAGCACTAGCTCTGATAACTCTGTTAAAACCTTAATTTTTTTCTCTAACTAATGTGCAAATTAATAAAGCCCCACCCCCAAAAGAAAAAAAAAAGACAACAAATATGAAATAGCAATAACCCAATCAAATCAATATTAGACCAAGCAAAAACAACTAAAGAACACCAGGATTTTTTATATGGAAAACCCCTTTATGCAAAGGGAAAAAACCACAAGATGCAGTTTAGAAATATCAACTAATAAATTTTAATGGGTTTACAAATTTCTTCGAGGATGTCAACATCAAGTGAAATAAAAATTTCTCTTAGGTGTAGCTTGAGATCTCATTATATCATAGTATGGATAACAATAACAAAATTGAAATCTATCATTACAAAGTACGGCTGATAATGAGTCCATGAATTAGCGATATGGAGCTAATTGATGCGGGTACTGATACTCCTTTTGTTCTTTTCATCACCAAAGAGAATACTCACATGCTACGCCTAAAACCCTAGATGATGAGACCAATCCTTTTTCTTTCTCTCTTTCTCAAAAGAAAAAGCACAGAAATGTACATCACTTAATACCCTTTTATAACAACTGTTTGGGTAAAGTGGTCCCCCCTTCCATGGGGAGAGGGGATTCTTCCACCAGGTCTTTTTATTTTTGTTTTTTCTTTTTGTCTATACTGTTTTATTTTCCTCTTTGTTTCTTTATTGATTGTTTATTTGAATTTCCTTCATTTTTTTTCCTATTCTATTCATCTATCTGCTTGTTTTGTTCTTTCTAAATGTTTATAATTGATCTTGTGTTGTTTTAGAATTCTGGAATACTGTTTACCCCTTGTTTTTCTTTCTCGATGAAATTTAGTTGTGTTTTGAATATTTTTTTTTAATTTTTAATTTTATCTTAAGTTTCAGTTTTGAAAGTCCTTTATCTGTATTTGGGTCAGGGTAATGGTTAATGAAGCATTCTGTTTCTTACTTACAAGACACTTGGAGTTGCCTTTGCGGGACTTGTTACTTCTCCTCTACATGTTTATTCTTCAATGCACTTGAAATCTCCCATAGAGGATGACTACTTGGGTATCTACAACATCATGTTCTGGACTCTCACTCTCATCGGGGTTGTCAAGTATGTTTGCATAGCTCTTAAAGCCGATGATCAGGGTGAAGGTATGACTTAGTCGATTCCATTCTTTATGCTGAAAAAGGGGAGGGGGTGGGGTGTGAATGGCTGACTTTGCTTAGTTACCTGTGTTAATGATTTAATTATTCTTAATTGTTCTCTCCTGAGATGGGATGTCTTTTACATGCTTCCAAGTGTTATCTTCATTTGTCTTAATTTGGGTAATCACTTGTTTATCTTGTAATTGGGTTTCTAGATATGGTTTAGTCAATGTCTCTATTTTTCAGTATTGTTGATTAAATTGGCAAACAATTGTTGTTACATCATGCTTGGTGGCTCTTACTGCTTATATAATTGAACCACTCTGTGTTCTTTTGAAAGAATGTCTGTTGTTAAGCCAATAACAAGGGAAGTTAGGAAACTTGTTTTGGGTTTGTGGGATTTGTGGGGATGTCCTGTAAATTTGTGAACCTTGCATTGTTCATTTTGTAATTTATTCATACATCTTCAATTGCTACATAGCTGGGGAAGTCTTTGTTCAGTGTAGATGTATTTCATATCCATGATCATGAGGTAAGTTGGACTTGCTACTAGTTCCTTGTTTTTGTTTCTCGTATATCTCTTCTCAACTGAACTTTTAGGATTTGTTTGATAAGCACCTTTGCTAGAAAAGCTTTTTATAAGCCATTCCATAGCACTATTTAGCTGTGTATTCCAAGGTTTAGACAAACTCTTGTTTCATCAAATTCCAGTGATCCAAACGAGGAACCTTTACTTCTGTGTCTTTGCATGCAGAAGGCTGACCTTAATTGCAGATTTAAGATTGGGCTTTGGACATCTATGGGGTGGAATAGAGATTTATAACTAGGGGTGTCAACGACCCGAGCTAAGTTGAGCTTTACCCAGCTCAGCTCAGGCTCGGCACAAGCCTAAGGTGCCAAGCTTAGGTTCGGCTCATTAAGATTGAGCTTTACTCAGGCTCACTTGTCTTGCCAAACTCAAGCTTACTGGTTTGAGGTTGAATTTGAAAGTCCAATGGCCCATGAGAAAAAAACTGTTCCTAAAGGCAAAAGATATATCTGGTTGAAACAGGCCAACTAGCCCATAAATTGAGGTTCCCCATCACTTCGTAAAAATCAGCAACTTAAAATGATTTTAATGGGATTATTAAGCCATCAAAAAAGACATTTGGATTCAAGCCCTTGACAAACTGAGCTTTAAGTGAGCTGATCCTAGTGCAGCTTGGCTCAAGCACACTTACCTAAATGAGCTCAGTTGCTTCAAACAAGGTTCAAACTCAGCTGATGACAAGCAGAGCTCTAAGCTGAGTCGAGCTAGCTTGTCTGACAGTCTAATATAAATTGAGCATGTTGTGTGAGATAAATGTTTATCAAGCCATAGGGGCAATGTTTGTCTTTTTACAAAGATTGATTCAAACTGAGGCTGGATGAGAATGTTGACTATGGATTTCCTAACCACGCATTTCAGGCAAAGTAAATTGATAATGAGAGATTAGAAGAATGCGTGAATTATGAATGTTGAACTGGGGTTATAGAAGAGTTTATAGTTAGACTGGGTGTAACTGTTGAGAAATGGGTTCTCTAATCATGTCATCTGCCACAAGCAAGTTGAAGAGATTGCCAAAAGCTTCATCATTATAGGGTAAACTTCGGATGGGAAATTTTTTGGGAGTGTTGAAAAATGCATTCCATTATACCCTTGAAAAACTGAGGCAAAGAAAATTTTGAATCTCTTGGGCTTGAAAATAAAGAATTCAACTTGAAACTTGACTAATTTCTGTCAGGTCAGGATGATTTGGCTAAGTTTCTAATTGACTTGTCAACCTTTTAAACTTTGTCCTGCAGTCTAGTACATTTGAGCTTTCCAAGGAAGATGGTGCTTTTCTGTAGAATAAGTGCCAAAATGTGTTGATGCTTTTGAGATCTACTTATTTTTCATGATCTGCTGGGCTTGTGCTTTCTTAAATCTTTTTCACATATAGAGTCAATCATATTTATGATTAATACAAAATGTAACTACTGTATGTTGTAAATTCTTGATGAGGAGATTCTTCCACAAACAAGAACACAGAGACTGGCATAACTTATCAATGCAAAGCAAACTTTGAATGGGTAAACATGGTATAAAAGGGCTTTGGTTGCTTAAGAACTTATTCCTCTTGTATCCCTAAAAGCTCCACCAGTTTTTCTTGAGCTGTCGTTTTGGTTCTGAAAGTATGACATCTGTTGAAGTATATTAATTCCTATATCTCCTAACACCATAAGGTTTTGGGAGAGTTGGTTAATTCACTATCAACATGGCATCAAAGTGGGTTTGGTTGTGAGTTCGAATCCCGGTGGAAGTATTTTCCCGGATGTAATGTTGTATGTATGCGTACGCATTGTATGGACTTGTGACTGGCTCTCCAAGTATGTTCCCAAGAGAGAACAATGTTCCTCTAGGGGTTGGGTTTGAAGTATATTAATTGTTGTATCTCCTAACACCTTAAGGTTTTGGGAGAGTTGGTTAATTCACTGTCAACAACATCAACTTGAAACTTGGCTCAAATCACCATCATATGAATATAATGTAGGCGTATGTGTATAAGGTTATTTATGTCATAATGTATCTAAGTATGTAGACCCAAGTATTGGTGTATAAGAGTTCAAGAATAAATACATAGTATGTAGAGAACATCTCTAACATATGTTATTCTCACAAAATACATTGTATGACTCTCAATTCTCTCTTGTTCTTCCCTGTTCTCCTCTTTTTCTTCTTGTTTTCTCACTTGTAGGTGTCCAAGTCGGTATCTGAGTGAAGAAGAATTGGTTGAGACACAATCAGGGACTTCTGGCAGTGATGACGTTAGTGTCTGTACGGTTGACATCCGCAAGGCCGTACGATGTTAAATCTCAAAAACCTAGGGATCAGAGTTAGAATGGCCTAATGAGTATCCCTATATTTTTTTGAATTTTTTTTAAGCATGCTGATATGTTTTTCAAGGGTTTTTGTGAAGTTTTGGAAAAAATACCAAATCAGATAAAATATGTGATTGTGCTCAGATCTGGAGGTGTTTTTGTGATTGATTCATAAGGAAGGATTGTTTTTACGTAAGGATTGAATAGAGAGTGGTTGCATCCACTTTGGTTGTGAGTTGAGAGAGATGTGTGGGTTCTCGTGGGCTGCCAAACAACGTCTAAT
>JAOXJP010167744.1:0-12747 GCA_025762735.1 Platanus orientalis
GGCGATACTCTCCTAGGTTAATCCACCATTCTCGGAGTCTACCTGCCAGTCTAGAGGTAAATTTTACCAAAGTGGGATGAAGCTGTGCTTCTGGAATCTGCATTTCTGCATCAATCCAGGCAATCATTTGAAGGAAATGGTCTCGCCATTTTGATGGGGGGACATCATCGATGGAGAAGAGGGTTTTGAGGTCTATAGTGTCTTGGAAGACTCTTCTTGGTTGGGCAGGATTGAAAAATGGCGGGGGATCAACATGGTCTTCTACCCGTGGTTCTTCTTGCATTGGTTCATGCATCATTATTTCAAGAGAAGAGTCTGACTCAGAGCTTGTTGAGGTTTCTATGCCCTCAATGACATTTATGGTTGGTAAGGAGGGTGACAGGGTAAGGGATTTAAGAAAGGAGGAAATAGGGTTAGGTTGGTCTACCGGGTCAACTAGGAACAAATCTGGTTTAGATGATGCTCCTACAGTGGGGTCTGGTGGGTCAACCTGTGGTTTTGGTTTTGGCTTAGGTCTAATGGGTTCAGGTTCTGGCTCAGCATATCTTGGTTAATCAAATGATGATATGATTTAGGGAACATATCATACAAATGTTGATTCAACAGGATAGGTTGCTCAGCTTTTTGAGGTTTGTATTTTGGTGGAGACCGAGGTTGAAGGTGATAAGGAAGGTTTGAAAGGTAGGATTCTGAAGGAGGGGCTACATATATGGGTTGCATGGTATTTCTTGGTGCTACTATCAGTGGTTCAGGTGGTGATCTGTAGGATGAAAAGGATGATAGTGGAGAGGTGATTAGATTTGGGGTATGGGTGGATGACAATGATCCTTCTGATGATTTCAACTGATTTTGAAGATGACGTCTTTCTACTTCTTTTGATGCAATTTGTTGCGATGCTACTGAAAATTCTTTAACAGTAGTAGCTATCGTATACAACTCCTTTTCTAACTTCTGGATTCTCTATTTGACTTCCACAATAAGACCTTCTATTATAGCCAATCTTCTATCAACCTTTTGCGACATTTCTTCTTGGCCTTTAAGAATTTTTCTCATTGTCTGATTCTGGGCCACTGCATTTTCTGCTTGCCAATTGAAAGCTACTTCTGTAGGTGAAACTTGTCTGCTTGATCCATCTGCATTTTTTATAGAAGGGGTCTTGATTTTCCATTGGTGTCTGACCCGCTGCTGTGGGTTCTCAAAGTCTTCCAGAGGAGGAAATGATTTCTGGTACTGGAAGGTGCCTGGTTGGAACATAAAACATTCTATTTGCGGTGGTGCAGTTAGAGTGGGTGGTCGAGGTTTGCAGGTTTTGGGGAAGGGTTTCTGTATTAGGGACAGGGCTTTCTGATAGTAAGGTTGTAATGTGGATGGATGAGGCTTTGGTTTGGGAGAATGAGGTTTAGTTCCCCAGTCATCTGGTGGCAAAGCACCATGGGGGGTGCTTTCTTCCTTGGATAGAGCACATAATAATCAATTTTTCCTGAGGGATCTCCAAGGAGGCCTAATTCAGGGCCTCTATTGCTTCATATCTTTCCTGAAGGAGTTATTGGGGAGATTTCCTTCCTTTACACTTTCTGGGATAGAGCTTTCTTTCTGCTTCAAGCTCCAATTCGACTTCTACAGAATCTGCTTCACAGTTATCATAACTATAGTCAACAATTTGATGTTTCTTGACTTGGGTTAGCTGTTGGACTTCCATAGGGTTTACTGGCTGGAACATGAGTTGGTCCATAGTGGAAAAGGACGACGAAGAAGATGAAGACTCATCCGGATCCTTTTCTGGTATAAACCGGGTTTCTACAGATCCATCTTTTTTGCACACAAAAAAGGGAACCTTGGACTAGACTATTTTAGTCTTAGAGTGGATATTTTCATAGTTAGTGATCCACTTGTCCGAAAGTAATAATTGTAGCTGCTCCGTGGAAAGCTGTCGTGGCACATATGTATAGTGTGGTACTTTGTTGGTATCCACCTTGAGGAACATGGCTTCTTCTGCCTTCGAGAATTCTGGAAAAGGAATATCAAAAGAGTGGTTTTGAATCCTATAGGTCATCTGGTAATGAACAATGGTTGCATAGGATGTAGCAATTTGTGGTGCTCCAGAAATTTGGACTTATACTGCTAGGGCATTGAATGCATGGGGATCATTTAAGGGTAGATTGAAGTTTGGATAGAGGGTGATAAACATTGTGCTAGCATTAAGTGTAGTTTGGATGTTGCCTATGACCGCATGCTGGTATTGGGTAAATCTTGTATCCAAAAGCCCTAAATGAAAAACCACTGGTAAGCCTTTTCTGCCATAGAAGGTGAGATCAATTTTGACAGCTCCAAAATGAATATGGGTGTACCCTTGAGACAACCAGGGTTGAAGGTACTCTTATTGGAGTTCAATTGGAAAGAAATGTTCTGCTTCATCAGCAGGAACTTGGTTTTGATTGAACTTGGATGCTTGCACATACTCCTTTACCAGAGTAGGAGTAGGTTTTCCTATAAGCTTCTTAAGAGTTTGTCTGAGACCTGAGGGGGGTTTCATATACATTGAATACGGATTTACAACTGGGAAGCTCGTTGGAAGAACTCGAGCTTCATCAGGGAGATACTCAATTTCATACAAATATTCAAGCTTAGATAAAGAAACAGACTTAAAAGAAGATGTAGAAGAAAAAGAAGGGGTAGAACTCAAGGAGGGACGAGGAAGATCCATAGAGAAGAAAGATAATGTAATGATGTTGATGTCTTGCTATTCTAATCCTTTCTTATAATGCTTCCTATGCATCTTTGCTTTTGTTTTGAAAATTTTGTTGAAAAGATTTACTCCTTTTGACGCTGATGTCTCTAACACGACCTTTCATCACCAACAACGGCCTTTATCCAAGACATTTATAACCCAGTAAGGAATAAAACCATTAGGGATTCTAAGTCGGTACCTGTAAGAGTTTTCCAACAGACGAGGTTCTCCGTCATGACGTCTTTCCCTTAAGAAGAATACCTTATCAAAGGACTAGAGTCTTTATTGTTGCTGAGTAGGCCAGCAACCAGGCTGAACTAGTAAACTCTAAGGTTTCTAAGTCAGGCTTAGTTTTCTGTTATTCCTTTGCTTCCCTTTTCTGATGTAGAAGTTCCATCAATGCGGCAACTGCAGAGCATACTTCAGGTTACAGTCACATTTTTTGATGCAGAAGATCCGATAAGGCGGCAACTGCAGAGCATACTAGTCATGACAGAAACAAAGCATACTGGTTTAAGGTGATAAAAAACAGTACTCGGTAAGGCAAAGATATCTAGTAACATTACTAAGAGATTGGATTATAAAGCAAGACATAGAAGTTTAGCTATCCATAGATGGTATGGCTCTGATACCAATTGAAACAAGATTGAAACAAAAAAGGATAAACAGAAGGGATATTGAAACAGGAAAGGGCAAAACCAGACGGTACTGGTAAAACTTTATTTATGAAAATTTAAAGCAAATAGGAACAAGAGGATTGGAACAAGAGAAGACTTCTAGGCGATCAGGACACACCCCTCTCTGCCTAACACTGAGAGCAAACTGGCCTTTTATAGACAAAGCGAAGGCCGGACTTCAAATTTACTTCAAAACATATTCTGACACATAAGCTGACACATAGACAAACACGTAGGCTAAGATCACATGCAATCACATGGGCTTTACATGCAGAAGGTGACGTGTCTCCTTTAGTCACTGTCAAAGTCAGCGGGGTCATCCCAATATCCGATAAAAGGTGATGACTCAGCTAAACTTTTGCCAAGGAATCTAGTACGTTCAAAAAATGCCAAAAGATTATCATATAGACGCTCAGATATGGGATGTTGTGGGTCCGCAAAGGGATCTGTTGCAATCATGACAGGTATCTTAGCATAGTTCCTTTGATTAAAAGTGCACATACGGTCTTTGAACATGACCCATTCAGTTGGATGAAGATTGTATTCTTCTACAAGGTTATACGAGAACTAGCATAGTATTTAAGTACGAGGATCATGAGTATAGTACATCATTTGTTCTTCAATGTCTCTGATAATGTCTATGGGATTTTTGAAGGAGATGATGGTGTATTTCTGATGGTGAGTATGAAGCATCTGCTGTCAGACGGGAATAGGATGAAACTATTTTAAGAATTTCATTAATCCTGCTTGATTGATGGTCAGGTCAGGGTTTATTTGACACTGGTTGAGGTAGGCATACAAGCGGGGGACATCAAAGATGAAAGCGACTGTATAAGCTTCAAAAAGATACCAAAGATAGCACAAAGATTCGGCAAGGAGATGGTAGTAGTTACGGATACTATGAGGTATCAGGAATGGGTAGTCAGGGTGAGGGAGATGCTTGAATATTCTGCCATGGTTAAAAATAGAGAGCCCTAAATATTTGTGAAAATTATTTTGGCTTCTTTTTTCCTGAAGAATCTCAAGTATGGTAGTTCTTACTTCAAAAGGAAGGTCATGAACTAGTTCTAAAGGATATACTAGGGGTATAAGCATAACTGACCGAAGAGGTTTACGAGAGAAATAATCAGCAAGAATATTATTTGAGCCCTTAATGTTTTTAACTTGAAAATCCCATCTAGAGAACCATTGAGCCCATCTGAGGAGTTGGGGATGTGGCAACAATTTTTTCTAGAAGTGCAGCATTCGAGGGAATGCACAAATTATGAAAAGGGTAAGGGGGTGAAATTAGGATTTTTGGCCAGAAAAGCTCTCAGATGCATTTTGGAAGGGCAAGATGGTAAAATTGTTTTGAGAGTCACCCAAGGGTAGATGACCCCAGGTCCAGGTGATTCACAGCTTTTAACTACACAAGATTACGATACCCAAGTAGGAAATTAGGTCAAAAACCATTTTTCGAGCAATTTGATAGAATTGGACAGGGAATGCTGCTGGTTTTTTTGTAAAATGCCACCTTGGGCCGTATCTAGAGGATTTGAAGTTCGGGAAATCTTAGAGCTACAGGAGTTGACAGATTGGTTGTTGGATTTCCAGGCAGTTGCCAAGAGCTTTTTTAAGTAAAGTCGCTTGAATAAATTGGGTTTTTGTAGCTGCCTGAAGCCGGGTGAAATTAAATGACTAGATATTTTTTAAATCTGGAGTTTGTGAAATGTTTTATTAAGGAGAGGGGTGAAACTGAGAAAATGGCTTTGACCTTGTTGTATTCCGAGTCTGGTATAACTTTTAAGGGCATTCTGTGTGCCGAATACATACAAAACGTGCTTTTTTCTAGGTTTGGGCATAAATGACTACTTGGGTCATGGATTTTCTACAAATTAGTGTGGATCTGATAGTCTCGAGGCTCTAAATTTACAGTGGTGTGGCTACTGACTATCTAAATTTCTGATTTCATATGCGCTCCCAGGAGTCGGTTGAGCACCTAATTTTTAGACCAGATTTGTCGTGCTTTTTGGAGTATTTGAGGGAATCTTGGTAGGTATATTTTGATAAACTCCTTGCTCCTTAGACATATTTTTGAAGGCCTCGTAATTCTAAAAAAATGGGAACCGACTGATCTTGATTTGGAGGTCTGAAGAATATTCTTGCTCCATAAGAGCAAAAAGCGGGAAATGAGCCTTTTGACCTTTTGTGGAAGATTCGAGATTTCTCAAAGGTTCAAGACTTCAAAATTCTTTTCTCAGGCCTAGAGACTTGAAACTAAAGCTGAGGCCGACGTATAGCGACTGACTTTTTTGGATTCGAAGATCGGATGAGTTTTTGAGAGCTTTAGTAAGGGTCATTTCTTGGTTAGGGTTATCATAGATTGAGAAATTGGTTGTTGTCGTTCTCTAGCAGTGTCTGATTTGTGATGAGTTCCTTAGAAAAAGGAGACTCAGGGATGTATGGTATCTGAAATTATACCATTTGAACCACAGGAGAGGGTCTAGGGGTCATTCTCTGAGTAGAAAGGGTAAAATTATAATTTTTCGCCCACGGGTCAAATAAAGTGAAAAAAATGAATTCTTTGCCTATGATGCTTCATGACAAGAAGGCTTATGTGGGCAAAAAAATTCAGTGATCTGGATGACAAGTAATGAATATTGAGCCTTTGAAGGTAGAAGGGCAAAATGGTAATTTTTCATCTGTGATGCTTTGCTGGAGAAAGGCTTACAGGAGGTGGAAAACTTATTGATGACATGGTTGGGGTTCTGAAATGTGGACCCTCAAAGTCCTATTAGTGCTTTTGAATGGAATTAGGTTTTGTATTAAAATGGTGCATTTCGGGCTGTGATAGGGTGTTTTGACTGATTCATTCACGACTGAAGTATCTGGAAAGACCTTGTTTAGGGATGCCTAACTTCCTAGAGTCTAGGTTTTCTCTTCCTAAGCCAAGGGTGCTTAGAGTCTTGATGCCTAGATGATGTTATGCTGTCTTTATGCTATCATATGACCTGAGTCAAAATTTGGATGCTAACAAAGGCCCTGTCGCATTCTTTGTCCTAATAGAACGCCTTTTCAGCAGGCGAAAAAAAAAACACTTATCTATGGCTTGTGATATGAGTGTGATCAAAGCTACGACCCTCCCAGCCAACTGCTGCACTTCTTTTGTGTTCCTCGGTGGTTGCATGTCAATTATAGCCTTCACCTTCTCGGGGTTCGCCTTCATCCCTCACTGGGACACCATAAACCCAAGGAATTTCCTAGCTAACACTCCAAAAAGCACATTTACCGAGGTTGAGCTTCATCTTATACTTTCTCAGGGTCTAGAATGTTTCACCGAAATCCAATAGATGTTGCTCGGCTATGAGGCTTTTCACGAGCATGTCATCTACATATACTTCAATGTTCCTCCCAATCTGATTCTTAAAAATCTCATTAACTAGCCTTTGGTAGGTTGCTCTTGCATTCTTTAGCCTGAAGGGCATGACCTTGTAACAATAAAGCCCCCAGTCAGTGATGAAAGGCATCTTCTCTGGGTCAGTCTCATGCATTTTTATTTGGTTGTACCCTGAGAAAGTGTCCATGAAGCTAAGGGTCTAGTGGCCAGCCATCTAGTCCACTAAAGTGTCGGTCCTCGAGAGTGAAAAACTATCTTTAGGACACACTTTGTTGAGGTCGGTGAAGTCGACACATATATGCCACTTCCCGTTAGGCTTTCGTACCATAACTACGTTTGCCAACTAGTAGAGATAGTGGACCTCTTTCACAAAGCGAGCTTGTAGCAGTTTTTTCACTTCCTCTATGATGACCTGATTCCTCTCTGGGGTAAAGTTTCTCTTATTTTGCTTGACGGGCCTTGAGGCCAGGTCACATTTAGTCAGTGTACAGCTAGCCGGGGGTCTATCCCTAGCATGTCTTCATGCATCTATGAATACGTCTCAATTCTCGATAAGGAAACCTTACAATCATCTCTTGAAATCTTCTGGCAGGTCTGACCCCACCCTGGTCACTCGATCGGGCGTTGTTGAGTCAAGGACAATATTCTTAAGTTCTACTCCTAGTTTTGCCACTGCCTGGGCCCTTTCATCTCAAACTTCTAGACTATCGATTATCATGGTCTCCTTTGGGGCCCGATCCCCTTTGAGTGAGGCCATAGATCACTCTCTAGCCGCCACCTAATTCCCTGGACTTCCCTGACTCCTCCCTCAGTTGGGAAGTGCATCAAAAGATGGTAGGTCAAGGTGACCGCCCTCAGTTGATTCAGTGCCAACCTTCCAAGGATTGCATTGTAGGCAGAGGGGCAATTGACCACCAAGAAATCAATTACCCTGGTGACCTGTCGGTCTTCCGCCCTAGCAATGATTGGCAAGCCGACGGTTCTGAGTGGGAGCAGCCTGTCACCTGTGAATCTAACCAAGCGCGTTTGAACGAGCTTAAGTTTGTCTCGTCCGATACCCATCTGGTCGAAGGCTGGGAGGTAGAGAATATCTGTCGAGCTCCCATTATCAATGAGGATATAATGTGTTATGTAGTTTGAAATGACTAACGTCATCACTAGCACAACATCATGTGTCTAACTTACTCCTCGGGCGTCCTTTATAGAGAAGGTGATGGGGGATGCTCTACCTTCTGATGCTTGGCCGCCCTCCCTATCATCATCATCATCTGCTAGTCTCTTTCTGCACAAATCTGTCTCACGTGTGATCATCTTACTGAGCTGGACTCCCTACCCCGGCAAACCTACCAGCTATTACCCTGATTTCCCTTATCAGTCTTTTCGGCCTTCTTTTTTCCTGAATAGGAGCGTCCTGACAAGTGTCTTCACATCTAATTAGGTGTCGCCCTGTAACAAATCTCTATAGTCATCCTGGTTGGATAAGGACTTCTATTTTCTCCTTCAAGTCGAAGCAATCGTTCCTGTCGTTGCCATGATCCCGGTGAAAACGACAGTACTTGTCACGATTTCTCTTTTCCTGTGAAGCCCGAATTCTCTCGGGCCATTTGATGCTCAGGTCATCCTTGATGTGCAGAAACACCTACTCCACAAGCACGTTGAGGGGGTGTAGTTTTGGAACCTACCTGGGGGGAGATTGTCTTGGGGCCTGACCCCACGGTTACCATTGCCTTCTCTCGCCGATTGTCAATTTCTTCTCGCGTAGCTTGCTGCTTTGTTTTCTTTTTGTTCGACTGTAAGCTAGCTCTGGCGTCTTGTTCTTGTTTGGTGCTGAGGGTGTTATCGACGTTCATGTGTTGTTGCGTCTTCACCATGAGGTCGGCCATACGGGACGGGAGATTTTTTTTAGAGAGAAGAGGAACTTGAAGGGTATCAGCCCCGCCATGAGAGTGGCCATAATCACCTTTTCCTCAGCATCATCTACTGCAACATCTCTTTGTTAAACAATGACATATAGTCCTGGAGGAACTCGCCTTTGTTTTGCTTGATATTCAACAAATAAGTGACAAGCTTCCAGTGTCTCTGGCCGCCTATAAAGTAGCCAACAAATTGTCGACTTAGCTTTGTAAAATTTGAGATGCTACCAGACTTCAGCCGACTGAACCAAACTCAGGTAGACCTTTGATTGTCGTGGGAAAGGCCTGGCACATGATTTCATTGGGGGCTGCTTAGAGGTTCATATGCATCTTATACACTTCCAAATGGTTGAGAAAATCATTGTCGCCATCGAACATTTCCATCTAAGGCGGCTTAAATTTGTAGGGAAGTGGTCGAGCCATCACCTCTGGAGTAAACGGATGGTCTATCCTCTGGATCAGCTCATCGACGATGGCTGGGGCTTTTCCTTTGATGGCTTCCTTCATGGTCACCATCTCCCTTCTTACATCCCCTATCCTTTCCTCCTAGAGGTCAGGGTATGAACCATTTCCCTAAGCTTGCTCATCTCCCGAAATCGGGAAGCTGTGGCGGTTCCTACTTTGTCTTCACGTCCCTGGCCACCATCATGGCTTCCTCCAGGAGGGGCATGGGGTCCTGGCTGTTCTGCGTCGTGGTTGCTGGGCTCACCTCTCCGGCTTTTCAGCTCTTGTATAATCTCTCAGTTCTACTCCATCAATAGCTACACAATTGTAGTTAATCCTTAGATCCTTTGTTTGAGGATAGCCACCCATGGAGTTTCGCGGTGTACTCCATCGGAGACAGAAGCTTCTTGCCCATCTACTCCGGTACCTAAGTCATGTTTAGCTGCAATTGACTTGGTTTCAACCATGCAAACCTTAGGTTCTCAAGGAAACCCTCATTTCCCACAGATAGCGCCAATTGATGATGTATCAGACTGAGAGTACCTTTACACCATCAGCACGGCTAGCCCAGGTCTCTAACATGATGAACCATGCACAACACCGAAAAAGAGAGAGTCAAGAAGTTAGGCGTCGGCGGGGGGCTGACCTCTAGCTCTTCTACGATCAAGTCAGGCAATAAAAGGATGTAGAAGAGAAAATTTTCAAATTAAGGTTTTTGTTGTCTTATACCTAAAAAGTGAGTTGTTATACATACTTATAAGCTTTAGTAGTGATGTATTAAATGAGATCTCGCATGTTGCTTTTCTTCATATTTTTTATTGTGTCTCCCCTTGCTCTTTCTATCATTTTTTCAGTATGTCAAACCAGCTGTAAGAAATATTCTCTCCTAATAACGGTTTCTGGATTGTGTTTATCTTTAAACAAAGTAATCGAGGTCTTTATATTTTTTTGTTTGTCGAGAATTCTCAAGTATAGGGCGCCTCAAGATTACGACTAGTCTTGTGGTGTCGAGTAATCCAAAATGATCACAAGAATGTCTTGTGGACAGGAAAGTATATGAGCACATAGGCACTGTTTGCACCATTTGCACAAATTCATTTGCACCTAATTTTTTTTCGATTATTAATGCATAAGGCGACTGTCCTTCCACCTGTGACTTCATTGGACAGTTCTTTGTCACCTCATGTGACGACATCAAAAGCTTTACTATAGGAAGAAAATGTTCTGGGATGACAAAGTAGTGTAGTGTTTATGGTGAATTAAAACCTGACACATGTGTGTTTGGGGTTCAAAAAAGTGTTCAAGTGTAAAAAAAGAGGCCAAATTCAAAAACACATCACGTGTTAATCGATGGCACTCCTACATAGGCCTGTGCAGACAATCATTTTCCTTGGGGTTGCTGATTGCGGAGGCTGCACGGCACTGCAAAAGTAACACAACATGTGGCATTGTCAACAATTATTGGAAGAGCATAAGGAGGCTGCATCGAAAGTGATTAACACTTTTAGGGAGGCGTGTAGATTACTTCTGACGCTGATGTACCCGCTCTCCTGATTCAGTGGATGTTAGAATATAAGGGGAAAACGGACACAATACTACTTAAAGCACGAGGGAAAAGATCTACTACCCCTAATTTGATTTGTCTAGTCGTCCCCATGTTTTCACACACACAAAAGGTGAGGTATATAGGGTTAAAACTTTAAAACAGTTTTTAGAAAGATAAAAGTGGGTACCCATGAAATGGGGAAAAGATTAGGTACGGAAATCAGCTTTTCCTTATGTATTAAAATGGTATAAGGGGGTGAACACATCAGCATTGAGAAGTGATAAGCACCCGAAAAAGTGAAAGTCACTTTTCGACACTGCTGTATCTGTCCTCTTATGTCATTCTAATACATCAGGAAAAACTGATTTATTGTAGCATAAAAAGAGCTTAAAAAAGTATTCAAATGAACATTTGCTCCCTATCTAAAAGAGGCACCAAAATCAAAAAATCATTACGTGTCAGCCTATGGTGTGGGTACATAGGGGACACAAATTTGGGAATAACAGATCCTTTCCCGAGCACAAGTTGCCTTTTGTCTTACAGTGCTAATCCTAGTTGGCCCACTGCCAAAACAGACTATCCTCTGCGCTGCCCCCCTTTGTGCGACTTTGTGAGCTGAGACAGAGGGTGATGTGACATCTCCAAAAAGTGAAATGATACCCTCCTTGTGTCTCAGCTCACAACATCGCACAAGGGGGGCATCGCAGACGATATGAGGCCGGGTGATAGGAGAGGATGTGGCCATTGAGTGTTATGGGATCAAGCTTTTAGGAACATGCACATAGCCATTATTCACACCAGTGGTACAATACACCTTTGTTGTCGAAGCTGTATGATAATTTTTAGACCGTAGATTCTTTGGATACGACGCAACACATGCCACACACATGTAGAGCCAACGGAGCTTCACTACTCTTTTGCCATTGTGAGAGAAAGGAAAGCGTGTTCTCTCTAGGATTTCGTATCCAGGATGGCGTCCAGGACATCAAGGGATGTCATAAGGAATAAAATGGGTGGGTGATGCATTTTTTTAATATGAAATATGCATTTTATTCCATATGACGACCCTTAGTGTCTTGAACATCATCCTAAACACCAAATCTTGGACAGCACATCCTTTCCCAAGCGAGAAATCTCGGATGCATGAAGCCCACACCTCCCTTGTGAGGGGGAGCACCCTGCTCCCAGTGCAGAGGATCAGGCTCCCATACCTTAGCTGGGTCTAAGGTGGGTTATAAATGCCTCCTTACCCACCTCATTATGCTTATGGACTACAAAATCACTTAGTTTTGGTAATTATATTAATTATTTTTTGTATGGGTAATTTATTTCTTGGTAATTTGGGAGTAGAAAAATAGTATAACCAACTTAGATAATATCAACACAAGTAAGCTTTATTACAAATTGAGATTAAATTAATAAGAATTAAGATAAAATAAGAAAAATACTAAAGATATTTTCGGAATAATGTGATAAGGATAAATTAGAATTTATTTTAGATCTGGGTTTTTTTTATAATAATATAAAAAATCTTAAAACTTAGTAAGGAAATAATATTTTAAAAATATAATTAGTCTATATTAAAACATGTTAATGAATTTGGAAGCACAAAATATAAACAAATGGCAAGTAAGAGTGGGATGGAAGGCTAGAAGCCATGGATAATTAGGAAAGAGTTGGAGATTTCTTAGGAGTGCAAACAAAGATAACTAGAAGAGAGATAGAGATGGGAGATGGGAGATGAAAACATTGAGAAAGAGAGAGAGAGAATTTAGATTTGATGGGTCCAAATCCAATTTAGGGGTATGAAAAGAGTTGTTAATGATCAATCTAGGAAAAAGTAAAATTAATTTATAGAATTTAGATTTGGTGGGTCCAAATCCAACTTAGGGGTATAAAAAGAGTTGTTAATGATCAATCTAGGAAAAAGTAAAATTAATTTATAGAATTTAGATTTGGTGGGTCCAAATCCAACTTAGGGGTATAAAAAGAGTTGTTAATGATCAATCTAGGAAAAAGTAAAATTAATTTATAGAATTTAGATTTGGTGGGTCCAAATCCAA